>MU693443.1:59764-131038 GCA_026770625.1 Nicotiana glauca
ATATATATATATATATGTGTGTGTGTGTGTGTGTGTGTGTGTGTGTGTGTGTGTGTGGCATAAATACATATAAAAAATATATATGAGATATTGATGGAATATTTACATTGTAAATGATCACAATATAATATACTTGAAATATATTAAAGGTATATTTTGAGTTAAAATAAAATTGTATAGAAAAAAGTTTAAAACTCAAAAAAGAAAAAAAGAACAAAAATATTAAAATTCTCACGTGCCGAGGGAATTTTTTTTGAGACATTCTTCTTTTAGAATCTTTGATATATTTGGGTAAGTGTTATTTATGGAAGAGAAAAAAGAAATTATGAAAGACTGAGAGAAAAAGGAAATGTAGTAGAAAAAGTATTAATGTATAGGGATCCCTTAGTTAATGGAGTTACTAACGTGAAACTGCTAAAAAAATAAAAAAGTATACTATTTTTGGAATAAACAAATCTTACTATCATTTATGAGAATAGTTTTTAAAAAGGGAGCAAGTATGTAAAAATCTCTAAATATTAGGTTCTTGGCTTTACGGGGTCTTTGCTACTTACCGGAGTTGAAGCATGATAGAGCTTAAGACATCTAGTCAGGATCGCTCATTCAAAAGTGGATTAAAAGAAGATTTTCTTTTCTTTTTGTGTTTTGAGTCTGTTTTTTTATTTTATGCCGTCTTTTATTTTGAATAGTAATATTGAATTTTATTATTATTATTGTACTTTCTATTTTGCATTTGAAAAGGTGTGTAATAAATTAAAAATAAAAAAATTACATTTTATATTTCCGTTAGGAATTTTCTTTAGAATACTAATTGTAGAAATAAAAAAAAATATATTTTTGAGGTGGTTTTTCCTTTAGGCAATTAATATATAGGACTTAAAATAAAAATTATTTTTATATTTTTTTTACTATATTAGGACCAAAAATTCAAAAAAAAAAAATTTCCTTTTAGTACCTTTTTAAAAGTTTTCTTTAAGGTATTAATCTCAAAAATCCAAGATTTTCTTTTGAGGTTCTTCTTTGGTAAATTAATGAAAAATAAAAAAAAAATATTCTTTTATTTTCCCAAGAACTTTAGGATATTGTACATAGAAAAAACATACTTTGTCTTTTATTTATCATTATAATATTTTATTTAGGCAATCAAAATTGAAATCCAAAAATATTTTGTGTTATCTTTTTTATTGCTTGTTTCGAAATCTTGCGTCAGGATATCAAATGAAAATTCAAAATATTTTTCTGTGGTTTATTCTTTAAATTTCCTTCATAAAAAAAAGAATAAAAAAATGTTTTTCTTTTGGAGGGCTTTCTCCTTAATAATTCCACATAGAGTGTTTGTTTCAAAAAGAAAAAAAAAAACAAAAAAAGAGTATATGCTCGTTGAGAATGCGTTTGGAATAGGCTATAGAACATTAAGTCTTGAAAATTCAAAAAATATAGAAAGTTTTTCTTCTTCTGTTTCTCTTTTCTTATAAGAATATTCCTTGAGGTAAAAAAAAAAAGAGAACGTTAGTTTGTTTGCTTTACTCTCGATATTACAGAACTACGCAAAGATATAATTCATGCGGGGTCATGATACGTAGACAACCTACATAGGGCTCAATCAAATCATCTTTTTATCATTAAAAGGACAAAAAAAATAAGAGGAAAAATAAAAGAAAAAATCAAAAAAAAAAGAGAAGAAAAAAAGGTGCAATCGTGGAATGAGAGAAATGAGAGGAAAGGAGAAAGTGATAATTAGAAGGAAAAAAAAGAGGAAGGAAAAAATAAAGAAAAGAGAGGTTGAAATGAACAAATTGGGATGATGCCAACTGACCTTTGTACCCACGAAGTCATTTTAGAACTGACAAAACGTAGAATGAGATTATCTTATGTTAAATGCCCTAACGCTAACGTGATGGCTTCTTTTTGTTATATTCATAGACGAAGAGTGGTTGGTTTGCGGTTATAAAGTGATAACTCTTCTTTATAACACAAAGTTAAAAGGCAATGACATACAACAACAGAATTGAGTTGGTTGATACCGGGGCCCGAAAACGGTTGGTTGAACAGGATAATGGGTTGGTTAAAGAGGTAAAGATGTTAAGACAACACATGACTGACATGTATCAGGCTTGGATGACTGGAAGGCACCACCCCCACCACCACATAGCTTCCTAGATGCTGCCCTTACCCAAGCTCTAGACATAATGCCAGATGATCCACCATACTCGCTAGATCCACCTGCTCGTCACAACTTTTCCAACCATCCTAGTAGCTCCATCACTCGTCCTCCAATTACCTTTTCCCAAAATTGCCCTCCTGTCATATCCACTACTCCCAACAATGAATACCCACTCAAAGCTCATGATGACCAATACTACCCCATAGAGGTTGCCCACAAGGTTCCCGACTCATACAAGCGGAGCCCTCGGGATGAGCTTCATGCGGAACATAAGAAAGTCACAGGAAGAAAAGGGCGAGATGGGATACCCAGGAGGCGAAAAGGCATAGAATAATCCATAAGGAACAAGCAAGGAATGGGAGACCAGGGTAGCATGGCCTGCAAAGGGTTGTCTGTGTCCCCTGATGTTCGCCTGCCCGCGGGGTTCAAAGTGCCAAAATTTAACTTGTATGATGGGTGTGGAAATCAGGTATCCCACCTGAGGGTTTATTGCAGTGAAATGAGAAGCGTTGGAAAGAAAGATGACTTGTTGATGGCATATTTCAGTAACAGCCTGACTGGGGCAGCTTTGGACCGGCATACTCGGCAAGATGTCGGTAAATGGCCTACTTTGGGTGACATGGCTCTAGATTTTGTTCGGTACTTTTCAATACAAATCAGACCTTACCCCAGACTACTCCTCCCTATCTAAAATTGAAAAGAAAATGGAGGAAATCTTTAGGGAGTTTGGACTCAGATGGAGAGAGCAAGCTGCTCGAGTCAGTACCCCGATTGGTGAAGAAGAAATGGTTGAGCTTTTCCTACAAGCCCAAGGGCCCACCTACTTCAGTGATTTTATCCCCGCCTTGGGTAAGCCGTTTAATGATGTGTTAAAAATGGGGGAGCTAGTAGAAGAGGGAATCAAGTCAGGCAAAATCATGAGTCGTTCGAAAGACATTTAGAACATCCCAGTAAGCTTCGGTGGAAGAAAGAGAAACAGAAAAGACGATCTGAAGGGCTTTCCCGATCAACATTTCCAGCCTCGACATCGTCCCCATGGATATCCTTGTTCACCAAAAGACCCTCCCCAATGCTACTTCTCTACACAGAACTCCCAAAGTCGTACATCACTTTCCCAGTACCCAGCTTCATAAAATGCCTATTTACCCCCACGAGCCAACCGAAAACCCCGTGGATCAGGTTTCCGACCCAATGAAGCATTTAAGAATAAGAGGTTGCGGAAGAAGAAAACCTATACTCCATTGGAAGAGTCATATGCCAGTCTGTTCCAGAGGCTAAATTGGACATGTTGAAGCTGATATAGATAAAAATGCCAAACCCTCTTCCAAAGAAGTTTGATTTTTCTCAAAGGTGCGCATATTGCTCAGATGCATCGGGGCATGACATAGAGAAGTGTTGGAATCTGAAGAATGCGATTTAGAATCTTATTGATGCAGGCGACATTATCGTGCAAAATTCGGATGCAGCAGACACTAGCCAAAGTCCATCACCTGTGCATAATGAGACGTATATGGTGGGTATGATTTATTTTGAAAAAAGAATGTGAGAACTCTTCTGGGAGCCTCGGAGGCCCACGTGCTACTAAGCTTTCAACGCTATCAGAGGTTGATCTTAAGAACGAGCCGGCAAAAGGAACCTAAAAGCAACTTGTTAATAACAATGTGATGAAGACTTGTGAAGTTCCTAGTATTGTTGATGTAGAATTCAGTGGCTAAGATACCGTGCTTGGTAATTGGAAAGACGCTCCATTTTTTGGTCAGCCGGAGAGGAGCTTTGGTGGCTTAGGTTGTTGTCATTTCTGTTGTCCAGGTCATTTCAGATCTGGATATTGTCGTGTGACTCAAACCCTTCTATCCTTTTATTTTGTCTAGTTCCTTTGGTCGTAGTATCTCATTTAGTGTTGTCTAGGTTTGTTCCAAAGGTTGTACCCCAGTTTATTGTGCTTGTTTTGTTCTCCAAACTCTTTCCCCGTCTGTCTAATGCAATTCTTTATTTTTTGCTATTTCTAGTCATTTTTGCTTAGTTCTCTTCTCCTCTTACAGTTCTTTTCATGCTGGTTCTAGTGACATGACATGCACAGCATAATTCTTAGCCTGATCTTTAAAAATTAGTTTAGCCAGGAAGCAATAAGACAATTTTAAAGATGACATGGGCACTTGAGGGAAATAAGAACAGATTTGGGCACTTTGAGATCATTTGAAGCCCGAACCATGTGAAACTCAGGCAGATAGAACACAAAGAAACCCTATTGAAATGGATCATGCCCGAACCATGTAAGGAGAGTGAGATTGTTGTCCAATGGTACTTTGTATTCAACAGATGTAGAAGTGAATGTGTGGATATGGTTATCAAGTTTGGTACAATCAAAAGATATTACAAATGTTTTCTCTGGTTTGTTTAATTGTGTTGTTTGTACTTGGCATATTTTGGAGATTGGAATGACGAAGGCATTTTGTTCTGCTATCTAAACACTTTATCTTTCGTTACCCCTTCGAGCCTTATTTATTTTCTTTCATAACCCCCTTTTGGAATTAGTAGCAAAGATCATAAACGCAAGCATAGAAGATAAGTAATGGAAAAAGAAAAAAAAAGAGAATGAAAAGAGAGAGAAGAAAAGAAGAAGAAAAGAAAAAAAGAGAAGAGAAAGAGAAAAAGCAAAAAAACAACAAAACAACCAAAAGAAAAGGAAGAAAGAAAAGAAAAGAAGAGAAAGAGAAAGAAAAAGAAAAAATCACAACAACAAAGTAATTTCTATGACATAAACTACGTTCGACCTGATTCCTTTTAAGGATATGTAGGCAGCGTCACGGTTCGGTCCCATCGAAATAAAGATCCAAAAGTCCCCAAGAAAAGAGACTGGGGCAGAAGTTGTGGTTGTGCAAGAAATTTTATTTAAAAAGTTGTAATTTTGAACCTATTTGAGTCGTTTTGAGCCTTTAATACCCTTTCTTTCTAACCTTATCCAAAAGCCCACGTTACTGTCCAAAGAAAGACCTTCTGATCAGTCTTTGAGAGATGCCAAGTCGAGCAAGTAGAGGTGATTCATGTTAGGGGCAACACTCCGGTCCAAGAAGAAAAAATAATGAAAATGAGAGAGTCTTATTGGTAAAAACTCTCACGGGCACCTTGAGGCAACTGTAAGTTGAGAGAAAGAACAAAATTAGAGAGGCTTGATGGTGAAAACCCTTCGGTCACTACAAGTCGAATAAGGATTATGAATCAGATTGGATAAGCGGAGCATTGAAGCCCAGTTTCACGGTTTTGGGGGCTATAACAAGAGTTGAACATCAGGCTTGCTTGACGAAATAGGCCACAGATGCATGTCATGGTCATTAGAGTTGGTATCCACATCCGATAGGTTTTTACTTTGTAGTTTTCTTGTTAGGGATCATCTCTTTCCATTGTCCTTTACTCCGTTCCTTTTGTATTGTTTACTTCCTCTTCCTAAGTCAGTTTGGTCAGAACAAGTGAGAAATGACTTCAAAATTTGCCACCAGCTTTCCAATTGAACAAAGCGGGATCTAGTTAACACATCAAAGCAACATAAGTCGGGAAAGAACATCAAGCACACTGAGTTGGTAACAATCAACATGCTTTGGGATCCTTGTGAAATACAAAGGTTTGGTATATATCAATTCATGAACAATGTAACAAGATGAAGGTGCTTGGTGAACGGATTAGAGATATTTTCTGTGGTAGGATTGAAAAAAAAGGTGGTCGACCAATGACAAGTAGGGTCTTCAATTGGAAATCAAAGTTACCAGGGCGAGTGAAGGAATAATAGACCTCGAGGCCAAGGCCAGTGATGTAAATCAGGAAAGAACAACATGCGCGATGAGTTGGTAACAATCAATATGCTTTTGAAGTTCATGTGAAACACAAAGGCTTGGCATACTTCAATTCATGAACAATGCGACAGATGAAGGGTTAGGGTGAAAAAATCAAAGGTATTTCGTGTGATAAGATTGATAAAAGGGTGTTAAACCAGTGACGAGCAAGACCTTCCAAGCATAAGTCAAAGTTATCAATACAAATGAGAGAGTCGTAGACCTCAAGGACGAGACCAGCGGTTTAAGGCAAGAAAGAACAGCATACGCAATGAGGGGGTGACAAGTGTCGTGCTTTGGTGTTCATGTGAGACACAAAGGTTGGTAAATGTCAATTCAGGAGCAATGCAATAGATGGAAGGTGTTGGGTTTAAGCGAGAAGAGGTATTTTCTATGTTAAGGTTTACAAAGAAAGTGGCTAGTCAAGGAACAAACAGGGTCTTCGAATGGAAATCAGTTGTCATGGAATGTGAAGGAGCAACAGATCTCAAGGCCAAGGCCAGTGGTTTAAGTCAAGAAAGAACAACATACACACGGAGTAGGGGCAATGGGCATGCTTTGGGGTTCACATGAGACACAAAGGTTGGGTAGATGCCAGTTCATAAGCGATGCAACAAATAGGGGATATTGGGTCTGAACGGAGAAAAGGTATTTTCAGTGATACGGATGGCAGAGAAAGTGGTTAATCAATAAACAGGCAAGGTCTTCGAGTGAAAATCAGTTATCATGGGAAGTGAAGGAGTAATCGCCCTCAAAGTCAAGGCCACAAACTAACCTCCATATTTTTAAAACTGACAAGATTTTTCTTTGATTTGAAACAGGGGTAGAAAATCTCGTTTGTTTCGGAGAAACCTACCGTAAGGAAAGGCAAACACCAGATAGTTGTGACTGTAAATTTTCAGGACCCTCCTGAAAAATGGGACCTAGTTTAAAATTAAAAACAATCATGAGTAGCATAATCTAGCATAAATGTACCCAAAAGGAATATAAGTTGGCTTCAAAGATCGCATGTTTAAGATAGGATTCAATTAGAAGTCTTCAGGACCCTCCTGAATAATGGGACCTAGATTTAATATTGCCATTAGATAACAAGATTTAGCGTAGGTTCTGTTATAAGGTAGTACATTCAGCCATAAAAATTGTCAGTTTTAAGATAATACTTGATTTTTGATTTTCAGGACCCTCCT
The DNA here is from genome assembly GCA_026770625.1 of Nicotiana glauca. NCBI lineage: Eukaryota > Viridiplantae > Streptophyta > Magnoliopsida > Solanales > Solanaceae > Nicotiana > Nicotiana glauca. The sequence continues at coordinate 66,943 of MU693443.1, forward strand.
GGATAATGGGATGTAGTTGTAAAACTTGCTCGGATAACAAGACTTACATAAGACATACCTTCAAAAAACATAATTTAGCTTTAAAATTGTCATTTAACTAAGAGTTGACAAGACCCTCCTGGATAATGGGGTGTAGTTTAAGGCCCTCTAAGATAATAAGATTTAGCAGAAGTCACAACTTTAGAAGATTTAACATAGATTTAAAATTATCATTTAATTAAGAGTTGTCAGGGCCCTCCTAGATAATAGGATCTAGCTTTCAAATTCTTGATAATAGTTGGTAGAATGAATCAGTTTAACACTCACCTATGTGCCCAACTACCAAACTGGGGCAGAAAATTTCCTTTGTTTTATCTATTTTTGTTGGAATCAGGTACCCGCTTGGAGAAGAGGGAGAAAAAGTTCAAATTCAGCAGTCATGAGCCCGCCTGGAGAACAAGGGAATACATTTCAAGTCAGCAGTCAGGAGCCCGCCTGGAGAGCAGGGAATACATTTCAAGTTTAGCAGTCAGGAGCCCACGTGGAGAGCAGGGAATACATTTGTCACGACCCCAACCTCGGTTGTGATGGCGCCTAACATACTGCTAGGCAAGCCCGACCAATTCAATAACCTTAACCATTTTTATACAGTTCATGAATTAATTAACATGGATAAATTACTAAGTCATAATACTGAATATCTAAAATAAAGTTAAAATATGCGGAATCCCAAGTAATAAAACAACTACATAGCCTGAAGAATCTGGTGTCACAAGTCTGAGCCTCTAATACATGAGCGTCAACCTACTACATATCGTTATCTAGAAATGCGAAAATAAAGCAATAAGATAGAAGGAAGATCAGGACTGCGGACGTCAAATGCAGCTAACTTGATACTCCCAGATATGATGCTAGGCAGAGAAGTCCTCACACAGCCTCAGGTTTACCTGGATCTGCAGGCAAGGTGTAGGGAGTAATGTGAGTACTCCGACCCATTGAATAATAAACATAAATAAAGGCTGAGAATAAGAAATCCCGAATAGGCACAAAATAATTCTATAAATACAGCAACTTGAACCCAGTAGTATAAAATCAGTACACCAATGAAAACAATTATGAAAATACCACAACAGATAAATAAGTAAATGACAATCAAATATGCAATGCAACACATAGACTGGTACTCTCCAGTACCCACTGCGGCGTGCAGCCTGCTCCATTTATTTATCATTGACATCGCTCACTGGGGTTATGCAAACTCGGGGGGACCCCCTTACGGCCAAAGCGCAATAATAAGCCATCTCGTGGCATCAACTAGGCCCTCGGCATCATATTAATATCTATATCATATCGCTGCGGCGCGCAGCTCGATCCCATACTCACTCCAAAATCACATAAGCCCCTCGGGCACAATCATATAGAAATATTCAACCCAACCTTCATTAAAAATATTAATTAAGTTTCAAATTTATGAAAAGGTGGCTGAGTTTGCAAAACAGTATTAAATACTAGGACTGGGTTCAATAATATGTAAAAATGGTAAGAAACCAGTAATAGCAATCCCTGACAGATTTAATCAATTGTCACAAAGCCCAAATATAGCAATCAGCTCAATTATAATGATAATAAGTGGATTTCAGTCAATTACGCAGTATATTCATCTACCAGGACGGACCAAGTCATAATTCCCAACGGTACTCTACTCCTCGCTCGCTACCCGGCGTGAGAGTCACCTCAATATAGCACTACGATGTGGAAATATGGGGGTTTAAATCCTCAGGACATCATTTACATCTATTACTCACCTCAAGCCGGCCAAAATCCTAGCTCGCTATGCCCTTGCCTCTCAAATCGACCTCCTCGTGCGTCGAATCTGATCAAAACCACAACGAATACGTCACAATATGCCAATGAAACAATACCCAATCGAAAACAATCGTAAAAATAGCAAAAATCTCGAAATTAGCCAAACCCGAGCCCTGGGACGACTTCTTAAAAATCAGAAAATTAAACATCAACGGATTGCTTATCTCGCCACGAGTCTATACATATAAAGATTACAAAAATCGGAGTCCAAATGACCCCTCAAATCCCCATTCTTAACTCTCTTAAGTTCAAGCCCTAACCTCCATTCTAACTCCTTAATTCCTTAGTTTTTCAGTCTAAATTCATGTAATAACACCTTAGAATTGTATTTTCGACTCATATATCCTTATCTCAAAGAAGTCCCTTGATTTCTCTCTTCCAACTCGCCCAAATTCTCCAAGTCCGAAGTGAAAAATATGAAACCCTTTAAAATTTCGCGAAGGAGAAATTAAATGGCACTGACCAGTCATTTCCGCATCTGCGGCTCCTTAGCCACATATGTGGTTCCCGCTTCTACGGTCAATGCACTGCTTTTGTGGATATTTCTGCTTCGGCGGTTGAATTTCCGCACTTGTGCCTTTTGCTTCTGCGGACAAAACTCCGCATTTGCGGTTTCCCCTTAATTCTCCAAACTCCGCATCTGCGGCCACTTCGTCGCATCTGCGACTCCGCAGATGCGGTTAGCCACTCTGCACCTGCGATACCTGCCACTTTTGCGGCTCACATCTCGCTTCTGCGGTCCCATTTCCGCAGAAGCGAAAATACCAGAAGCAGCTGCAAAAATCTTAAGTTCACAAGACAAAACTTCCCGTTAACCATCCGAAATCATCCCGAGGCCCCCAAGACCTCAACCAAAAGCACCAACACCTCCAATGACATCATTCAAACTTGTTCCAATCATAAAAACACCTCAAACAATACTAAAACCATCATTTCTCATCGAATTCAAGCCTAAGTTCTTTAAAAACTTCCGAAATACGCATTCGATAAAAAACATAACCAAATCACCTCCAAATGGTCTGAAATTTTGCACACACATCCCAAATCACCTAACAGAGCTACTGCTACTCTCGTAATTCCATTCCGACCCTCGGATCAAAATCTTACCTATCAACCGGAATTTGCCAAAATACTAACTTTGCCTATTCAAGCCAAATTCTACACCGGACCTCCAAAATTACTTCTGATCACACTCTTAAGTCATAAATCAAGGCCGAAGCTAATCGAATCATCAGAATTCATAACCGAGCCCTTTAATACATAAGTCAATGTCTGGTTGACTTTTCCAAAACAAACCTTCCTTAAAGAGATTAAGTGTCTCATTTCCTTCTAAAACCAATCCAAATCAACTCGTTCACACCCAACACTTATAATGAAGCATAAAAAAGCAAACAAATGGGGAAACGGGGCAGTAACTCACGTGATGATAGGTCGGTTTGTCACATCCTCCCCAACTTAAACAAACGCTTGACCTGGAGTGAGTCAAGAAACATACCTGAAGCCTCAAATAGGTGAGGATATCTGCTCCGCATCTCTCGCTCGGTCTCCCAGGTAGCCTCCTCTACGGGCTGACCTCTCCACTGCAGTTTCACCGAAGCAACATCCTTTGACCTCAACTTCCGAACCTGACGATCCAAAGTGGCTGCTGGCTCTATATCATAAGTCAAGTCACCCTCATGCTGAATTGTACTAAAATCTAGAACATGGGACGGGTCCCAATGTACTTCCGTAGCATATAAACATGAAAAATTGGATGCACGCCCGACAAGCTGGGTGGAAAGGCAAGCTCATAAGCCACCTCCCCAATCCTTATAAGTACCTCAAAAGGCCCAATGAACTGCAGACTCAATTTCCCTTTCTTTCCGAATCTCATAACACCCTTTGTGGGTGAAACCTTCAGCAAGACCTTCTCACCAATCATATGGGATACATCTCGGACCTTTCTATCCGCATAACTATTCTGTCTCGACTGTGCTGTACGGAGTCTCTCCTGAATCACCTTCACCTTCTCCAATGCATCTTGAACCAAATCTATCCCCATTAATCTAGCCTCCCCGGGCTCGAACCAACCAACTGGAGATCTACATCGTCTCCCATACAAGGCCTCATACGGTGCCATCTGAATGCTGGACTGATAGTTGTTGTTGTAGGCAAACTCTGCAAGGGGTAGAAACCGATCGCATGACCCTCCAAAATCAATCAAATAGGTGTGTAGCATATCTTCGAATATCTGAATGGTGCGCTCAGACTATCCATCTATCTAAGGGTGAAAGGCTATGCTCAACTGTACCTGAGTACCCAACTCTCGCTGAACAGCCTGCCAAAACTGAGAGGTGAATTGAGTGCCCCAATCTGATATGATGGAAACTGGGACACCATACAACCAAACAATCTCTCGAATATAAATCTCTGCCAGTCACTCTGAAGAATAAGTAGTACAAACCGGAATGAAGTGTGTAGACTTGGTCAGCCTGTCTACAATCACCCAAATAGCATCAAATTTCTTCAAAGTCCGTGGGAGTCCGGTAACAAAATCCATAGTGATCCTCTCCCACTTCCACTCAGGAATAACCATCTGCTGGTGCAAGCCACCCGGTCTCTGATGCTCATATTTTACTTGCTGACAATTAAGACACCGGGCTACATACTCCACAATATCTCTCTTCATCCTCCGCCACCAATAGTGCTCTCTAAGATCCTAATACATCTTCGCGACACCCGGATGAATGGAATACCGTGAGCTATGGGCCTCATCCAATATCAACTCCCGAAGCCCATCCACATTGGGCACACAAATATGGCCCTACATCCTCAACACACCATCATCTCCAATGGTCACATCCCTGGCATCATCATGCTGAACCCTATCCTTAAGGACAAGAAAATGCGGATACTCATACTGACACTCTCTGATGCGGTCATACAAGGAAGACCGAGAAACCACACAAGCCAACACCCGACTGGGCTCCGAAATATCTAGTCTCACAAACCGATTGGCCAAGGCCTGAACAGCAACTGTGAATGGCCTCTCCTCAACTGGAATGTACGCCAAGCTCCCCATACATACCGCCTTTCAACTTAAAGCATCGGCCACTACATTGGCCTTTCCCGGGTGATACAGAATAGTAATGTCATAATCCTTCAGTAACTCTAGCCATCTCTACTGCCTCAAATTAAGGTCCTTTTGCTTGAACAAATGCTGAAGGCTACGATGATTAGTGAATACCTCACAAGATACGCCGTATAAGTAATGCCTCCAAATCTTCAATGCACGAACTATAGCAGCTAACTCCAAATCATGAACGGGGTAGTTCTACTCATGGGGCTTCAACTGACGAGAAGCATAAGCAATAACTCTACCCTCCTACATCAAAATACAACCAAACCCAACTCTGGAAGCATCGCAATATACTGTATATGAACATGAAGCTGACGGCAAAACCAATACTAGAGCTGTGGTTAAAGCTTTCTTGTGCTTCTAAAAGCTCTCTTCACAGTCATCCGACTATACAAATGAAACAACCTTCTGAGTCAACTTGGTCAAGGGCAATGCAATAGAGGAAAAACCTTGAACAAACCGGCGATAATAGCTTGCAAACCCAAGGAAACTACGAATATCTGTGGCTGAGGACGGTCTAGGCCAACTCTGAACTGCCTCTATCTTCTTTGGGTCAACCTGAATCCCCTCGCTGGACACAACGTGTCCCAAGAAAGCCACTGAACCGAGCCAGAACTCACACTTGGAGAACTTTGCAGAGAGCCTCTCCCCCCTCAATCTCTGCAATACAACTCACAAATGCTGCGCGTGCTCCTCCTGACTACGCGAGTATACCAGAATATCATCAATGAACACTATGACAAATGAATCCAGATAAGGCCGAAATACACTATTCATCAGATGCATGAACAATGCTGGGGCATTGGTCAGCCCAAAAGACATAACAAGAAACTCATAATGACCATATCTAGTCCTGAAAGCTGTCTTATGAATATCTGAATCCCTGATCTTCAACTGGTGATAACCCGAATGGAGATCAATCTTGGAAAACACCCTCGCTCCCTGAAGCTGGTCGAACAAATCATCAATACGTGGCATGGGATACTTGTTCTTAATTGTTACCTTGTTCAATTGCCTATAATCGATGCATATTCTCATTGTGATATCCTTATTCTTCACAAACAGAACTGGCGCACCCTAAGATGACACACTAGGTCAAATGAACCCCTTATCCAGGAGCTCCTGAAGCTGATCCTTCAATTCCTTCAACTCTGCCGGTGCCATACAATATGGCGGAATAGAAATGGGCTGAGTGCCCGGTACTAGGTCAATACCGAAATCAATATCCTTGTCTAGTGGCATGCCCGATAGGTCTGTAGGAAATACATCAGGAAAATCCCTCACAACTAGAACAGAATCAACGCTAGGAGTCTCAGCTCCCACATCCCTCACAAACGCCAAATAGGAAAGGCAACCCTTCCCAACTATATGCTGGGCCTTCAAGAAAGAAATAACTCTACTAGGAACATAATCAATCACACCATGCCACTCAATCCGCGGCACACCCGGTATAGCCAAAGTGACAGTCTTAGCATGATAGTCTAAAATAGCATGACACGGAGATAACCAGTCCATGCCCAAAATGACATCAAAATCCACCATACTCGGGTCTCTAGACCCCCAATAGTCACCAAACATGACCGGTATACATGGTCTACAACAATAGTATCGCCCACCGGGGTAGATACGTGAATAGGTAAAGCAAGACACCCTCGAGACGTACCTAAATGATGAGAAAAATATGAAGACACATATGAATAGGTGGAACCGGGATCAAATAATACTGAGGCATCTCGGTGGCAAACTGAAACAATACCTGTAATTACAGCGTCTGAAGCAATAATATCTGTCCTACCCGGCATAACATAGAAATGAGCCTGGCCACCGCTTGATCGATCTCTACCTCTGGGGCGACCCCTGGCTACTTGATCTCCACCCTTAGCCGGCTGGGTGGGTGATGAAGTAACTGGAGACGAAGTCGAGGGCTGAACCCTTTGCTGATGCTGTCTGCCACGATGGCGAGGGCACTGCCTCCTCAAGTGACCAAACTCTCCACACTCATAACAGCTGCTCGATGCTGGAGATGGGGACTGAAGGGAACCCCTCGCACTGGAGTGACAAGCAGATGCACTCGGTGCAGAAGAACCCTGAGCTGATATGGTATGAGATGAACTCTGAGCTGGGAGAGCACTGAGTGAAGAGTGACCCTGCTGGGGCCCATGATGACCACGGCCTGAAGATCCCCCACGATACTCTGGACGGGCTGACTAAACAGGCCTGGAAGAGTGACCTTTACCCTGATGGAACTAGCCCCTCGAAGGATCACCACTGTAACTGCTCGATCCACGAGGCCTCTTGGCCTTCTTCTCCTCTCTCTCTCTACGACGAACTGACTCGATCTCAAGAGCAATATCCACGACCTCCTCAAATGTAGCACCTAATACTCTCTCTCTAGTCAACAAAATACGGAGATGGTAGTTAAGGACATCCACAAATCTCCTAATCTTCTCACGATTTGAAGGAACCAAGCATGACGGGCCAATTGTGAAAACCTCATCTCGTACTGAGTCATTGTCATATCCCCCTGTATCAACCACTCAAACTACCTACGCAGCTTTTCCCTGCGGGACTGAGGTATATACTTCTCCAGAAAAAGAGTGGAGAACTGCTACCAAGTCAGAGATGCTGCATCGATAGGCCTACGCCTCTCAAAGGCCTCCTACCAAGTAAGAGCAGCCCCCGTGAACTAAAAAGTAGTAAATGCCACACCACTCGATTCAAGGATCCCTACCGTATGGAGCATACGCTGACATCTATAAAGAAAACCCCGGGCATCCTCGCCCTCAGCACCACTGAATGTCGGAGGTTGGAGCTTACCAAACCTCTCGAGACGACACTGCTCATCATCTGGCATTGCTGGAACCACGAAGCCCTGAACTGGTGCAACCTGATGAGCCGGAAGTGCCTTTAGTGTCTGTAGTCCCTGCACCACCTGCTCAGGTGTACAAGCAGCGGCGGTTTGATTGCCTCCCCTAGCCTGTGAAGTAGCTGCTACTGCTGTGGTGGCTGAAACTACCTGAGCTAGGCCACTGCAGACTGATAATATCTGTGCCAAGGTCTCTTGAAGACCAGAATCACGATAGGCACAGCTGGTGCCTGAACAGGTGCTGCTGGAGTATCCACAACCGGAGCCTGATCCTGAGTTGGGGCAACTGGGGGATCAGTAGGTGCTGCCCCAACTCCTCTACCTTTTCCACAATCACGACCGCGTCCATGGCCTATGGCGGCCTCAGTAGATGGCACTGGTGGCCGTCCGTCACATCCGGTAGCTCGTGTCCTCACCATCTATGAGAGAATAGAATAATCAAAGTTTAGTTCTCAGTTCAACAAAGCCGCACGACAAGAGTTTCAAGAATGTGATGTTTTCCTGAAGGTTCTGCAGCCTCCCGAGGATAAGTACAGACGTCTCCGTACTGATCCACGAGTCTCTACTAAACCAGCTCATGATTCACGAGACCAAGTAACCTAGGCTCTGATACAAACTTATCACGACCCCAACCCAGGTCGTGATGGCGCCCAACACACTGCTAGGCAAGCCCGACCAATTCAATAACATTAACCATTTTATACAGTTCATGAATTAATCAACATGGATAAATTACTAAGTCATAATACTAAATATCTGAAATTAAGTTAAAACATACGGAATCCCAAGTAATAAAACAACTACACAGCCCAAAGAATCTGGTGTCACTAGTCTGAGCCTCTAATATATGAGTGTCAACCTACCACATATCTTTATCTAGATATGTGGAAATAAAGCAATAAGATAGAAGGAAGATCAGGATTGCGGACGTGAAATGCAGCTACCTTGATACTCCCAGATATGATGCTAGGCAGAGAAGTCCTCACACAGCCTCAGGTGTACCTGGATCTGCATGCAAGGTGCAGGGAGTAATGTGAGTACTCTGACCCAATGAGTAATAAACATAAATAAAGGCTGAGAATAAGAAATCCTGAATAGGCACAAAGTACTCCTATAAATACAACGACTTGAACCCAGTAGTATAAAATCAGTACACCAATGAAAACAATTATGAAAATACCACAACAGATAAATAAGTAAATGACAATCAAATATGCAATGCAACACATAGACCGGTACTCTCCAGTACCCACTGCGGCGTGCAGCCCGCTCTATTTATTTATCGCCGACGGCGCTCACTGGGGGTTTGCAGACTTCAGGAGGGGCCCCTTACGGCCCAAGCACAATAATAAGCCATCTTGTGGAATCAACTAGGCTCTCGTCCTCATATCAATATCTATATCATACCGCTATGAGCACAGCCCAATCCCATATTCAGTCCAAAATCACATAAGCCCCTCAGGCACAATCATATAGAAATATTCAACCCAAGCTACATTAAAAATATTAATTAAGTTTCAAGTTTAAGAAAAGGTGGTTGAGTTTGCAAAACAGTATTTAATACTAGGACTGGGTTTAATGATATGTAAAAATGGTAAGAAACCAGTAATAGCAATCCCTGAAGGATTTAATCAATTGGCATAAAGCCCAAATAAAAAAATCAGCTCAATTATAATGATAACAAGTGGATTTCAGTCAATTATGCAGTATATTCATCTACCGGGACGGACCAAGCCACAATCCCCAATGGTGCTCTACCCCACGCTCGCTACCCGCCGTGCAAGTCACCTCAATATAGCACTACAATGTGCAAATACGGGGTTTCAAACCCTCAGGACATCATTTACATCTATTACTCATCTCAAGCCGGACAAAATCCTAGCTCGCTATGCCCTTGCCTCTCAAATCGACCTCCTCGTGCATCGAATCTGATCAAAACCACAACCAACACGTCGCAATATGCCAATGGAACAATACCCAATCGAAAACAATAAAAAAATACTGAAAATCTTGAAATTAGCAAAACCCGAGCCCCGGGCCCACTTCTCAAAAATTAGAAAATTTCACATCAACGGATTTCTTATCTCGCCACGAGTCTATACATATAAATATTACCAAAATCTTAGTCGAAATGACCCCTCAAATCCCCATTCTTAACTCTCTTAAGTTCAAGCCCTAACCTCCATTCTTACTCCTTAATTCCTTAGTTTTTCAGTCTAATTTCATGTAATAACACCTTAGAATTGTGTTTTAGACTCAGAAATCCTTACCACAAAGAAGTCCCTGGATTTCTCTCTTCCAACTGGCCCAAATTCTCCAAGTCCGAAGTGAAAAATATGAATCCCTTTAAAATTTTGCGAAGGAGAAATTAAATGCTACTGACCAGTCATTTCCGCATCGGCGGCTACTTAGCCGCATCTGTGACTCTCGCTTCTGTGGTCAATGCACCGCTTTTATGGATATTTCCACTTCGGTGGTTGAATTTTCGCACTTGCGCCTTCCGCATCTGCAGACAAAAATTCGCATTTGCGGTTTCCCCTTAATTCTCCAAACTCCGCATCTGCGGTCACTTCGTCGCATCTGCGACTCTGCAGATGTGGTCAGCCACTCCGAACCTGCGATACCTGCCATTTCTGCGGCTCACATCTCACTTATGCAGTACCGCTTCTGCGGTCCCATTTCCGCAAAAGCGAAAATACCAGAAGCAGCTGCAAAAATCTTAAGTTCACAAACCAAAACTTCCCGTTAACCATCTAAAATTACCCCGAGGCCCCTGGGACCTCAACCAAAAGCACCAACACCTCCTATAACATCATTCAAACTTGTTCCAATAATAAAAACACCTCAAACAACACTAAAACTATCATTTTTCATCGAATTCAAGCCTTATTTCTTTAAAAACTTTCGAAATACGCATTTGATCAAAAACCTAATCAAATCACCTCTAAATGGTCTGAAATTTTGCACACACATCCCAAATCACCTAATGGAGCTACTGCCACTCTCGGAATTCCATTTCGACCCTCGGATCATGATCTCACCTATCAACCAGAATTCGCCAAAATACTAACTTCGCCAATTCAAGGCTAATTCTACACCGAACCTCCAAAGTTACTCCCGATCACACTCCTAAGTCACAAATCATCCCCCAAAGCTAATCGAATCATCGGAATTCATATCCGAGTCCTCTAATACATAAGTCAATGTCTTGTTGACTTTTCTAAAACAAACCTTCCTTAAAGAGACTAAGTGTCTCATTTCCTTCTAAAACTAATCCAAATCAACTCGTTCACACCCAACACTGATAATGAAGCAAAAGAAATAGAAAATAAAGGAAATAGCGCAGTAACTCACATGACGACAGGTCGGGTCATCACAACATTTCAAGCCAGTAGTCAGGAGCCCGCCTGGAGAGTAGGGAATACATTTCAAGCCAGTAGTCAGGAGCCCGCCTGGAGAGTAGGGAATACATTTCAAGTCAGTAGTTAGTAGCTCGCCTGGAGAGCAGGGAATACATTTCAAGTCAGCAATCAGGAGCCCGCTTGGAGAGGAGGGAATACATTCAAGTTTAGCAGTCTGGAGCTCGCTTGGAGATAAGGGAATACATTTCAACTCAGTAGTCAGGAGCCCGCCTGGAGAGCAGGGAATACATTTCAAGTCAGCAGTCAGGAGCCTGCCTGGAGAGTAGGGAATACATTCAAGTTTAGCAGTCAGGAGCTCGCCTGGAGAGAAGGAAATACATTTCAAGTTTAGTAGTCAGGAGCCCGCCTTGAGAGCATGGGAATACAGTTCAAGTTCAGAAATTAGAAGCCTGCCTCGAGAACATGGTAATACATTTCAAGTTCAGCAATCAGGAGCCCGCCTGGAGAGCATGGGAATACAGCTCAAGTTCAGCAATCAGGAGCCCGCCTTGAGAATAAGGGAATACAATTCAAGTTTTGGTAATCAAGCGCCCAGCTGGAGAATAAGGGAATACAATTCAAGCTTTAGAAATCAGGCGCCTACCTGGAGAACAAGGGAATACAGTTCAAGTTTTTGGAAATCAGGCGCCCCTCTGGAGAACAAGGGAATACAGTTCAAGCTATTGGAAATCAGGCACCCACCTGGAGAATAAGGGAATGCAACTCATGTATTGGCAATCAAGCGCCCACCTGGAGAACAAGGGAATATAGTTCATGTTTTTGGCAATCAGTCATCCACCTGGAAAACAAGGGAATTCAACTCAAGTGTTTGGCAATCAGGTGCCCACTTGGAGAACAAGGGAATACAACTAAAGTTTTGGTAATCAGGCGTCCACCTGGAGAAACAAAAGCATCTTAGATTATAATTCGAGTTCAGTAATCACGCGTCCACCTGAAGAAAAGGGAAAGCATCTCAGATTATAATTCACGTCAGCAAAAAAAGAAGCTTGCGGCAAAAAATGCGAGTTAACAGTCTAGGGCGAGCAAGAGAAGTTTGTCACAATAAAAAAAAGGAGAAGGGCAAAAAGTTAATCCAAATGCAGAAGTTGATGGAAGATGTGAGTTGCTTAAGACATGACTGAAGTCACAAGCATGCTGTGGTGTCCGGGTTTGGTCCGAAAAGCTGAGGAAGAATGAACTAGCACCTGCAACTAGCAAGCGTCAAGGTTCAAATCCAAAGTCTTCATGGAGAACCATTCAAGACTCGAGATCAAGCTTCAGAAGACTTATAGATAGGTGTAACTCATAGTTGATAGGCTTAGTTAGTCTTTTCATTTCTTTTGATTTGGATGTAATAACAGGACCGCGGACCGGAACCTCGGCGGAACGACACCTCGACTGGCTCTCCAGCTCGACATACTCCATCATCTCACTCACTTTTGAACTACACGTGGCCTGATTCCTTTATAGCCAAGGATATGTACGCAGCTCAGATACTAGGGCTCGGCCACATTCCCTTTTTCTCTTAGTTTTGGTCTCTTTAAATAAGGGTCGGGTCAAAAAACCTGTCTAGTCGTTCTTTGTCTGAAAACTCTTCGCGTTTTCAGTCAAAGAGGGGCAGCTATAGACATGTGATTTTTGACCCTCCCCAAGATTTTTTATACTTTAGCACGTAAATATTTAATTTAGGCCTAATATAGCTCTTTCAACTTATTTTGGCTCTTTTACTTTATTTTATTAGAAGACAAATAAAATTACAAAAAAAATATTTTAGTTTATGTATTTTTTATAAATTTTAAAAATACAAAAATAGTACCTTATTTTTATCTTTATGTAATTTCGAAAACACAAAAATAGTTTCATGTTTATTTTAATTAATTAGGTTAGTTGTTGCATTGTGTAGTATTTTTATCTTATTTTAAAATGAGTCAATTAAGGTGTTGAATCACAATTTCAAGAGTGTTAAAGCCCATTTTTAGGCCCAATTTGGATTAGCCCATTAAGTCCAATACCCAATACCCATCAAGCTAACCCTAGGGACCTTTTAGACTCTTCTTGAAAATAAAAAAAAAAATAAAAAACCCTAAGGACTTAACACAAAAAGACCTAGGGACTAATTGGCAAAGTACACAAAAATACACCTAGACCTAGACCCTACCCCTATAAATTAATACACCAAAAAAGATCGGAAGCGCCGTTACATATATAGACCCGCCCTCAGCCTTGGCTTCTTCTTCCACGATTTTTCTCCATAAAGCTTCAGCTGCCTATACAAAGAACACATCAATCCCCTCCATTATTCTGCAATATGAGCCAATATTCCTGTTTGGCTCAAAAGTTATCAATATACTTTGTAAGCTTAAAAATAATCACAAAATAAATAGGGGTAGATCGTAATCAAATATAATATAACCCAGAGACAAAAAGATGAAAATATTGTAGTAGATCTGATAATAAGAACTTGAGAATGCATGTTTGTTAGATGTAGAGATAGAGAGAGAAATAGGAGAAAGTGAGAGAGTTGTATTCTTTGATAATAATACTGATGCCCATTTACAATGGGAAGGCCTCCATTATATAGCAGGAGCCCTTCCTCGAAATAATAATAAAAGTACAAATAGTCAACGTCCCCCTAGCGAGGACGCTGAGTTTTAGCTGGCATCGCCTTCGTCCTCACGCCCAAGTCGTACCCTTAGTTCAGTAGGCGGATGCTTACTGGGCGTACCCTTCAGCGTTGAGATATTGAGGGCCAAATTTGACCCCATACAGTTAGTCTCTCCGCTCGTTCAAGGCGTATCCGTAGACGTCTTCAATGGGCGGAAAAGCAAACAATGTCTTTAGAAAATTTGACCTCACTACGGAGGTGGTGACGTGAATGAGGTGAAATGTATGGCATCATCGAGCTGCTGACGCGTGGCTCCCTTTTCGAAGTGATGTCATCGCCTGCATGTGTCATAATTATACTTACTCCCGAGGCGGTTCAGAGGATGATGTGATGTTCTGGTTTCCCGTGCCCGTTTTGAATCATGCCTCTTTGATTTCTGTGCATCCTAACCTTATAAATAGAGGGAAGGTTCAATCCATTTCATCTTTCGAACCTTTGGAAAACCTTTTCTGGCTTCCTGTTTTACCTTTCTTTCTAGCAGCTGCTGTTTCGTGCAAGACTCTCCCACTTCTTTGAAACCACACCTTCTGTCGTCGGTGTTTCGTTTTTTACATAGGATAACATGACAAAACGTGGCCAGAGTAGTAAAAAGACCAAAGATAATGCCCCATCTATGGTTCCGCCCTCTTCCGGTGGCGAAGAGGAAAAGGCAGTGAAGGCCCCTGTTCCTCTTAGTGTAGACAACGTCCTCCCGAAGGAGATGCATATTCGCAGGGATTTTCCAACTAAAAGCCCAGCCCTTCCCTAAGAGCACAGTTATTTATTACAATCCCACTTAGATAATCTTCGAGAGATGCACCACATTTCGGACCATGTGGAAATGGTTCCGGCTGGGACGGACTATGCCAATGTGCACCGACCTGGGTACTGCACATTCTACGAGTACCCATTCTTGATCGGTTATAGTCTTCCAATCTAGCCCCTAACGGAGGAGCTTTTCCATTTTTTTAATGTGTTTCTGGCTCAGCTTACTCCTTACACCTTGAAGGTGTGCCAGATTATGACCACATATGCGGCCAGGGCCGAGTGCAGCATCTCGGTTCGTCACCTCTTACAGTTGTTCAACCCTGGTTACCTGAGGGGTACCATGCTGCAGCTAAAAAGTCAATGCACGAGGGGCTTGGTTGTCAAAGCCGATGACAAGACCAACTGCCGCTTTTGGCATAAATACTTCTACATCAGGACGGAGCACCTGGTGTCGAATCCCAAAGTGTTCCCGGAAAGATGGAATCCAGAACGTAAGTACCTTTATTTGTAAAATTCATGACTGCTTGCGACCTTGACCATATGGCCACTGTGATTTCTTTGCTTTCTTTCTTCCTCTTTTTTTTTTGTGTAGCGAGGGCTTCTCCACCCCAGCTCATTGAAAATATTAAATTTTGGGTGGAAAGAATGATTCTTTATATGGAGGAATGCCGTACCTGGGCTGCATTTCGTGAACAATACGACCCGTCAGGTAATTCTTTGGCTATGGTTTGGAGGTTCCCTTAGGTTTTGTTACCTGACTTATTCGTGTTGGCAGATCGGAGCGCCCCTAAGAAGAAGAAGAACGTCGTTACTTCGCCTAGGGTGGGGACTGACTCTGAGGGTGGAGACATACCCTGTGGCTCGCTCAATGATGGCGCTCCCAGGGTTCCTCAGCATGAGTTTGTGCCCGTGGCAGTGTCCACAAGCGAAGCGACTCCTTCAATGCCATCCCCGCGGCCTGTGGAGGAGGCTTCTGAGTGTGAGGAGCCGCCGGAGAGGAAAAGATGCCGGTTGATAACTGGCAAGGGGATAGCCATAAAGGACGAGAGGGCGAGTGAGCCCCGTCAGGGGTCGAGGCCAGTTTTTATGGCCGACGCCATCCGTTCCGGGAGGTTAGCTCCCCAAGGGAGGGCAGTTGCCGATTCCATCCCAGCCCACATTTTGGACAATGGCTCATCGACTGCTATTGGAGAAGGGGGCGATGGTGCCGAGAGGGTGGATCCTGAGGCCGCCCATGCAGGTGCAGATATGTTAGCGAGGGGTTCGGCCCACGTGGGGATGACGGTAGGTGGATCCAACCGCCGAATCCTGATCCCAGGAGGGTATAACCTGTTGCAACACAGCGAGCAGGCCGCCACGGATATGACCCTATTATGTGCGGCCGGTGAGCGTGAAGTGCTAAAAGGTGTTAGTGACGGGGAACTATCCCGGATGGTCGCTGGCGCGGCCTTGCAGGTAGTTTTCAATTTTCTTCGTGTGACATAAAGTTAACTTTGATGCATACTGACTTGACTTTCCCCTTTTTCCTTTTTTTAGACTCTCGTCTTGGAGGTAGAGAGGAGGCGGCGAGCGTAAAGGAAGGCAGCCGCTTTTAAGAAGGTGGTAAAGAAATATCACCGGTGCCATGCCAAGCATCAGGCGCTGGCAGACCTACTCAAGCAGGACCCGGAATTTCGAGTTTTTCGTGAGGGCCTGGAGCAGTCAGAGGCCCAGCTGAAACGGAGGGTAGTTGAGCTGGAACAAGTTGATGAGTAGCTGATGGACGCTTTGGCTGGGAAAATTAAGCTGGAGACTCTTCTCCAGTCGAAGGAAGAGGAACTGGACATCGGCCGTGGGGTAGCGGCGGAAGCCGCTGATTTGCGAGCCAAGGTCGCTGCCTTGACTGCTGAGCTTGATACCAAGGCGGCTGAGATTGAAGCCCTTAAGCAGACTGCTGCGCCAAGGTCTAATGAGGATGCACATCGTGAGGTGCATGAGCTGTGGGTGTATGCTGAGGCCAAGCTAGTCGTGCTCGAGGAATTCTTAGCCGCGGGTCGAGCTACTGAGGCGGAGGTTCAGGAGCAACGGCGCATAGCTTGCATCACCCGCGAAGCCTGTGGGTATAGTTCTGACTCCCCAGACCGGGCAGGCTATAATTCTAAAGACGTTAACTGTCTAGGATCCGGGTCCTGGATCTCTGCCACTTATCATCCCGGGGGCAGTAGTAGAGATGGACGTCCGGCAGGGGACGGTGAGCAAAATGGCGAAGCCCCTTAGGACTTGTATACATTTTATTTTGTTGTATTTGGATGTGTAAATGGGTCCTTTTGTACATGCATTTTTGGATGATAATGGAAGTTATACTTTTGCTGTTATTCTCTTCCTTTTGTATCTTTTATTTTTCGGTATCTCGTCTCTGCAGAGCGGATGCTCTCTTACTTGTAGGATTCTCAGTGTGCTTCTCGAACGTTATTTGTGTTATTCACCGATAGGGGGCAGCTTCGATGCTAAATAGTGGTGGCTTTAGCTAATAATGGCATCACTTCATCTGTTATTTACGTGCCTTGTGCCGTAGTCGAACAGAGTTAGCGACTGTTGGCGATGATGGCCTTTGCCGCAATATTGTAGATGGCCTTGGCCATGTACGTAAATTCAACTATCGTCGAATTACTCGTTTGTCGTAGTCGAGCTGGGTCGACTTATTGACGACGATGGCCTTAGCCATTTACACGTTGGGGATGGCCGTAGCCATGTACATAACTTCGACTGTTGTCGAATTACTCATTTGTCGTAGTCGAGCTGGGTCGACTTATTGATGACGATGGCCTTTGCCATTTACACGTTGGGGGATGACCGTAGCCATGTACGTAACTTCGACTGTCATCAAATTACTCATTTGTCGTAGTCGAGTTGGGTCGACTTATTGGCGACGATGGCCTTAGCCATTTATGCGTTAGAGATGGCCGTAGCCGTTCATACATTGGATATGGCCTTAGCTGTTCATACATTGGAGATGGCCTTAGCCATTCATACATTGGAGATGGCTGTAGCCATTCATACAGTGGAGATGGCCGTAGCCGTTCATACATTGGAGATGGCCGTAGCCATTCATACATTGGAGATGGCTGTAGCCATTCATACATTAGAGATGGCCTTAGCCGTTCATACATTGGAGATGGCTTTAGCCTTTCATACATTGGAGATCATGCTAGTCCAGTCCCTCTGTCATGTCAGTCAGGGGAGCGCATGGAGTGGCTGGTATTTTAAACTCGTTCTGCAAATATCTCCCGGTGTCCCCTCTGCCGCCTCGTTAAAAACCTCCTCGAGAAAACCCAATTGGGAGAAAACTCGGGTAAGGGAAAAAGAGTGCGACTCGGGAGACACCTTTTAGAAATGGAAATACTTGAGGTGGGCGACGTTCCAATTATTGTGGAGAGTTCTTCCTTCTATTGCTTCTAATTGGAATGCTCCTTTACTTGTTGCTGCTGTGATTTTGTAGGGTCCGTCCCAGTTGGTGCCCAGTTTTCCTTCGCTTGGGTCTTTTGATGCGAATGTTTTGGCTTTGAGGACGTACTCTCCCACTTTGAGTGGTCTTACTTTGGCTCTTTTGTTGTAGTATCTTTCGACTTGTTTTTTCTGAGCCACCATTCTTATATGGGCCATTTCTCTTCTTTCCTCGGCCTCGTCGAGGTCTTGATGCCTATTTATGTCATTCTCTATTCCGCTGGTATGTGAATACCTCAAGCTTGGCTCGCTAACTTCGACTGGTATGACTACGTCGGTTTTATAGACCAGTGAATATGGCGTTTCCCCTGTGCAGGATTTTGGTGTGGTCCGGTGTGCCCACAATACTTCCGTTAGTAGCTCGGGCCATAGCCCTTTAGCTTCCTAGAGTTTCTTTTTCAGTATGCTCAGTATTTCTTTATTGGAAGACTCTGCTTGGCCATTGGCGGCTGGGTGGTATGGCATGGAGAGTATTCTCTTAATGTGCCATTTGTCGAAGAATTCTGTCGTCTTCTCACCGATGAACTGTCATCCGTTATCGCAGCTGATTTCTTTAGGGATGACGAAATGGCAGATGATATTCTTCCATATGAAGGCAATGACTTCCTGTTCGCGTATGTGGGCGTATGCACCTGCTTCCACCCACTTGGAGAAGTAGTCAGTTAAAACTAATAGAAATCGTACCTTTCCTCGTCCTGCTGGCAGGGGACCGACTATATCCATTCCGCATTTGATTAAAAGCCATGGGGAAGTGACTGAGTGGAGGGGCTCTCCTAGTTGGTGTATCGTGGGGGCATACTTTTGACATTGTTCGCATCGGCGAACGTATTCCGCTGCCTCTTTGTTCATGGTGGGCCAATAATAACCGGCTCGTATTATGCAGCGTACGAGGGCGCGATTGCGTGTATGGGCGCCGCAGTGACCCTCGTGTACCTCTTCGAGTACTGGTCTCATTTGGTGCGGCCCTAGGCACTTGGCTAGGGGTCGGCCAAACGTCCTTTTGTAGAGCGGTTTATCAGGCAATACCTGGCAACCTGTACGCGGAGCTTCTTTGCTTGTTTTTTGTCGAGTGGGAGTGTGCCATCCTGCAGATAGGATACAAATTGGTTGCACCAGTCCCAAGTCAAATTTAAAGAAAGTACCTCAGTGTGATCAATGGCTGAATGGAGGAGGGTGACCAAACTTTCTTTGTCGGAGTCTTTAGTGGCTGCGGCCAACTTTGCCAAACCATCTGCTTCGACATTCCGTGCCCTCGAAATTTGTTCGAAGCGGCACTTGTCGAACTCAGTCATTAATCTGTGGATCTCTGACTGATATTTTTGCAATCTCTGCTCCTTGATTTGGTAAGTCCCAGTGACCTGGTTCACTACGAGTAGGGAGTCGCAGTGGAGGACAAGTCGTCGAGCCCCGTATTTGATGGCTAGTTTCATACTTGCAATAACGGCCTCGTACTCGGCGTCGTTGTTAGTCATTTGGGGGCACCGCACGGATTGGCGAATTATTTTTCCCGTGGGGACCTCAAGAATGAGTCCCAGTCCTGATCCCGAGGCATTAGCGGCGCCGTTAGTGTACAGAGTCCATAAGTCGGTGTTGGAGGGGGTACGACGTGCCTCCAATTCCGCCTCTGGCAGTATTTCTGTGCTGAAATCGGCTATAAAGTCAGCAAGTACTTGCGACTTAATGGCAGTTCTCGGGTGATCTGGGTTGACCTCGATGCCTTATTGGGACATGCGAAATCCTAAGAATTTTCTCGAGGCTACGCCGAAGGCGCATTTCTCGGGGTTCAGCTTCATCCCGTACTTTCTTAGTATTTCGAAGGCTTCTTTTAGGTGGTCGATGTGGTCTTCTTTCTTTGCCAATTTCACCAGCATATTATCGATATAGACCTCCATGGTCTTACCGAGCTGTTGTTTAAACATTCTGGTGACCAGTCTCTGGTACGTGGCCCTCATATTTTTGAGCCTACATGGCATTACCTTGTAGCAGTATGTCCCTTGGTGGGTGATGAAAGTTGTTTTCTCCTGGACCTCCTCGGCTATCATGATTTGATTGTAGAGGAGCAGGCATCTAAGAAGCTCAGCAGTTCATGTCCCGCAGTGGCATCGATCAATTGGTCGATATGGGGTAGTGGGAATGAATCCTTCGGACATGCCTTGTTCAGATCAGTGAAATCCACACACATTCTCCACTTCCCATTTTTCTTTTTGACCATGACGACATTGGCGACCCATTGGGGGTACTTTGATTCTTTGATGGAACCATTGGCCAGTAATTTGCCTACCTCCTCTCTGACCGTTTCATTGATGGAAGCATTGAATTTCCATCTCATCTGTTGCACGGGCGGATGTAATGGATCGACGTTCAGTTTGTGGGTGGCTATGTCTCTCGGGATTCTCGATATATTTGAATGAGAAAAAGAAAACAAATCTGCATAGTTAGTTGGGAATTCACGATACTTACTCGGGTTGGTGAGGCTGTGTCCGATGTAGGCTTTCTTTGTGAGGTCGGACTCGTCTAACTGGACCGGGTCGAGATCTTCGACCATTACTTTATAGGCTTTCACGACATCGGGGTCTTTGTTGGCGTCCGTTGTCGGGTTGACTTTAGTCCCCGACACGGCTGATTGCTATGCTTCTGCACTCTCCCCTTTCAGCTGTTTGGTGTGGGTGCAATCTTGAGCTATTTTGTAGCATTCCTGTGTGGTGCGTGGCTCGCCTCGAATGCTGAATACCCCCCACAGCGTGGGGAGTTTGATCACTTGGTAAAAACTTGAAGGGACCGCTCGCATGTCATGTATCCATGGGCGTCCTATGATGACATTATAGGCCGTTTCCTGGTTCATTACGTGGAAAGTGGTTTCTAGCGTAACCCCTCCTGCCAAAACGGGCAGTAATATTTCTCCGGATATCCGTTCCACTGCATTTTTAAAACCAGTTAGTGTTATGAAACGCGGTATTACCTTACCTTTGAGTCCTATTTGTGCGAGGACCATTGGGTGGATAATACAGGCGCCACTTCCGTCGTCAATCATGATTCTTTAAACATCCGTATCGGCGATACGTAAAGTGATAACTAAAGCATCGTAATGAGGGAAAAGCAAACCGTCGGCATCAGACTTATCGAAGGTGATACTATCTTCGAAGTCGTCATGCCGTTCATGGGCAATGGTCCGTTATAATTTGTATATGGTGGCGAACTTGACGTGGTTGATTGCTGAGTCGTCGCCACCTTCAACGATCATGTTTATCGTGCGTGCTCGGGAGGGCGGCTTTGGCGGCCCGTGGGGTTGTTCCCCTCCGCGCGCGAAGTTTACTTTTCCTTTGTCACTGAGCAGTTCCCTCAGGTATCCTTGGTTCTGCATCCTGACCACCTCTTGCCGTAGCCGTATGTAGTCTTCGGTTTTGTGCCCCCGTTCCTGATTGAACTCGCATAGGACGTTTGATTTCCTTGTAGCGGGGTCTGATTTCATCTTTTATGGTCACTGCACTTTGGTACCCAGCTTCTCCAGCGCATACACTATTTTTGAAGGAGAGACGCAAAAGTTATGGGCAGATAATAAAGGAGGTGTACCTCTTTCGTTTCGGAGTGGGGCGACGTATCATTCTAGAGCATCCGTATGCCTTGGTGGTGGATAAGAGGATCTGGTGTATGGCTGGTGCCGGTCTCTATTGGAGCGTGGGAGCTGTTTTCGCCGTCCTTCATTGCGTCGATCTCTCCTCGTCTCTGAGTGTATCGCTGTTAACCGTTGGGTTGGACTATTAAGGTCTTCCTCATCCGCTCGTACCTCAGTGCAATAGGCGTTGTGGATTTCTTCCCATGTGGTAGGGGATATTTCAGGAGACAGCTTAGTAGTTTCTTGGTCGCTCTCAAACCATCCTTGTTTAGCCCGTTCTGGAAAGCGGCGACTGCCATACCTTTTGATACGTTTGGCAAGCTCATCCTCACCCTGTTAAATCTGGCTAGGAAGTCCCTGAGTCCTTCCCCTGCGGTTTGCCTGACGGCGAAGATGTCGTTGACCCCTGCTTCCGCTTTCTTTGCTCCTGCATGGGCGGTGACGAACTTATCCGCCATTTCCACGAATGTTGATATTGCCTTAGCTGGTAGCTGGGAGTACCACGTTAGGGACCCTTCCGTCAGCGTCTTACCGAACTTCTTCAGCAGCACCGATGGTACCTGCTCTTTCGATAGGTCATTACCTTTCACGGCAGTGACATAGTGGATCAAATGATCTACGGGATCTGTGGTTCCGTCGTATACCCTTAAGTAGGGTGGCATCTTGAAGGTTTTTGGGATAGAGTGAGGAGCAGCTTCCTCGGTATATGGTTGTTCGACGAATCTTCCCACGTCGCGTTTTTGGCAGCAACTTGGGAGCACGAGGGATCTTGTCTACCCTCTCCTGATGCTCTTTCATTTGGCCAAGAAGGGCCCTGTTTTCATTCTCCATTTCTTCCATCTTCTTTAGGATGGCTGTTAGCGTACCGTCGTTGGCCTATGCTTCGATGGGTCTGTTATTTGCTCGTACAACCTCAGGTTTACCCATGGCAGCAGTGATGCTTACCGTTGACATACACCTGACGTTACATTGTGGTGATTTCTCAACCAAGCCACTTAGAGTGCTTGTTAGCCATTCTTCCAGTAGCTTCTTGACCACCGAGGGCGCTTTCTTAGCCGCAGATGTGGAGGCTCCTTTTTCATGCAAGATCGTCAGAACTTCAGATGGAGAAGGTGATATCTCTGTACCTGGTGTGGTGCTAGGGGTTGTATTCAAGATAACCTCGTCACTGGCCTCGTTGAGAGGACCGAGGAGATTGGTTGTAACACACACTATTGCTTTCGATCGTGTGTTATTCTCGGCCATCTTCTTGTGTGGTGTAGAGAACAGTTGTTGGTTGTTCTCTAGGTAGATACTATGATTTTGATTCTCGAAATCCCCATAGATGGCGCCAAATTGTTTGACTCAAAAGTTATCAATATACTTTGTAAGCTTACTCAAAAAATAAATAGGGGTAAATCATAATCAAATATAATATAACCCAGAGACAAAAAGATGAAAATATTGTAGTAGATCTGGTAATAAGAACTTGAGAATAAATGTTCGTTCGATGTAGAGATAGAGAGAGAAATAGGAGAAAGTGAGAGTTGTATTCTTTGATAATAATACTGATGCCCCTTTACAATGGGAAGGTCTCCTTTATATAGCAGGAGGCCTTCCTCGAAATAATCATAAAAGTATAAATAGTCGACGTTCCCCTAGCGAGGATGCTGAGTTTTAGCTGGCATCGCCTTCGTCCTCACGCCCAAGTCGTACCCTTACTTCAGTAGGTGGATGCTCACTGGGCGTACCCCTCGGCGTTGAGACATTGAGGGCCAAATTTGACCCCATATAATTCCAACACTAGCTATTACCATTGCATCATCAGTGATGAGATTTTCAACAAGAGCAGCTATGTAAAATTAGCCGTGCCTTGGTTGTTATAGCTTCTGCTTCTCCGGTTAGCCAATGAGTGTCAAGAGCTATTGAAGTTCGTAAATAAAGGATCCATCGACAAACGAGAGAAACTGAAATGAACGTATCATCCCCACCATCTTAAGGTCCATTTTTATTTCAACAATTCTTTATTCAGACTTCTGTATTTGCTCTGAGGTTTTGTTGATTATATAGAAGGCCCGTTCTCTTTCTTTTGGTTTAATTACAGTGTGACTCGAATCTGTTTGATAAAATGTTTCAATGAAGTAAATTGATGTGTATTG
Source organism: Nicotiana glauca (assembly GCA_026770625.1). Lineage (NCBI taxonomy): Eukaryota > Viridiplantae > Streptophyta > Magnoliopsida > Solanales > Solanaceae > Nicotiana > Nicotiana glauca. Next base: position 90,819 of record MU693443.1, read on the forward strand.
AAATTATTCTTGCATTTAGTTAGATGACATTCACGGATTTCTTGTTCTTTTTTTTTGGTTGGAAAGATACCCATATTATAGATAACTAAAAAGGTACATAAGAGTTTGATGGATGCATGTAATGCATCTGATTAGTACATCTAAAACTAGTAAAGTTTGCTACTACATCACACGTACTGCTGGAACCAGTACTACTACTAAATAACTTAGAGGTTGATTTACATAGCCTTCTACGTAGCAGTCCTGCCTGATCTTGGTGGTAGGAAGTTAAGATTAAATCGGGAGGTCTTGAAAAGAGTATACAGGTAGCCTCCACATGTACTGCTCCATGCTTAGCCAAACAGTCTGCCACACAGTTTTGTTCCCGATAGATTTGTTGTATCTTTGGCTCATGCAGCTGCCTGAACAAGAACCTACAATCATTAATGAGATTTGTAAATTTGACAGTAGGGGTAATAAGCAAATCTATTATTTTAACCGCATCTGTCTCAACAATAAAAGGTGAAATATTATGTTTGATAGCTACTTTAAGCCCCATAAGAAGTGCTAATAACTCAGTGTGTAGGCTGGATCCACTTTGTGTGTGTCCTGCAAAACCTAAAACCCAGTTCCCAGGCTGGCACCTAAAACAGCCACCAAAACCACAATTAACTGGGCTAAGAGTTGTGGATCCATCTATATTTAACTTAAATACTTGCCCTTCCGTTGGATGCCATTTAACGTAGAGAGGCATTGTTGTTTGAATACCTTGCTTTGAGTTTGTGAGATAATAGAATTCCGCAGCTTGATTATAGACTATTTGAGCATTTGGTTGAATGTGAGTATGCTCAAATAATATCTTATTTCTTATAGTCCAAAGCTGCCATAGGGCAAATGGTAAGAGGATGGATAAAGGAATACAGTTATAGGATGACAAGTGCTAGTGTGTTATGAAATTATACCACCAAGACATAGTGTTTGCATTGACTGGGCTAATCACCTCACCACCCAAAGTGATTTCGCATTGCGACAGTCAAAGAAGATATGATTTATAGTTTCAGTAGCAAGGCCACATTGAGAACATAAAGAAGAGTTTAGAATTTGGATTTTTTTGCAAATAAGCAGCAGTGGGGAGCCTGTCATGACATATTAACCAAATAAAAAAGGAGATATTAGGAGGTATTTGTAGTTGCCAAATCCAACTGTAATTGAAAACTACCTGTCCTATGGAAGAAGAAGATGTTAGATTAATAGTGTGGTAAATTGATTTGATTGAGAACACTCCATTAGTAGTAATTGCCCAAACAAGTTTATCATAATCGGTAGATAGCATTGGCATATAAGTAGTATTGATTTGAATTTCTAGTGAGGAGGGTGGCACAAAAGGCAACTTCTGGAGATGCCACTTATGGACATGAAAGTAGGCAGACACTGGTTTATTGATCTCTCCTCTTGGTAGAGGTCCATATATGTAATGATGTAGAGTAGAATTATAATCTAACCATGGTTCCGTCCAGAATTTAACATGGTGGCCATAGTTAAATTCCATTGATAACCCAGTGCACAAAAAGACCAACCCATAATAATGTTAGACCAAATTCTTGAGTTAGGAATTTTTTTGAACCTATGTAGCCTAAGATGACTATGAAGTAGAACTCGCGACCATAGCTGATTTGGGTTTTGGACTAAGCTCCATGCAAGACTAGCATGTAAGGCATTATTTTTAATTCGAAGATTTTTGATGCCCAAACTCCCTTGTGATAAAGGTTGAGTAATCGTGGACCATTTCAATAGACATAACTTTTTATTTTGAGGAGTAGTACCCCACAGAAAATTTCATTCATGTTTATTCAGGATTGAAAGAATATAAGAAGGCAGGGTGATGTATTGCATTATATGATTGGGAAGACTGTTAAGAGTTGAGAGGATAAGCGTTTGTCTTCCTTCCTTTGTCAAAAAATGAATTTTCCATCATGTTAACTTAGTCTTAAAAGTATCAACTAAGAACTGAAAATTACCTTTAGTGGGTCTTGAGGTAAAAATAGGGAACCCTAAATACTTGCCAAAATGTCACGACCCAAATCCCAAATCCGGTCGTGATGACGCCTCTCGTGAAGACAAAGGCCAGCCAATAAAACAAATGCTTTCTTTTAACAGTTATTTAACATTTATAAAGCTAAAATGTGATTAGCATAATCAAAAGCGTGGAAAACAACGATAACAACAGGGAACCATCCCGTCACAGCCCGACATCGGGGTGTCACTAGTCAAGAGCTACTACAGAGTTCACTAAAGTACTACAAGTCCAGAAATAGGAATTAAATCTAAAAGTAACATGAACAACATAAAATAAGGGAGAAGATCTGGTGCTGCGGACGCTAGCGGTCACCTGGCTCAGCTATGATAACAAATCTCCAATCAGCTCAAAACCCGCTGCCGGGTGGTCAAGTACCTGCATCTGCACGCGAGGTGCAGGGAGTAAAGTGAGTACTCCAACTCAATGAGTAATAAAAGTAAATAATAGCCGAAAGCAAAAAATCACGTAAGGCACTCCATCATGCCATATAGAACAGTACAACCCTTTTTAGAAAACAGTAAAATCGTGAAATCCTTTGGAAAACATCTGGGCTCAGTTAAAACCTATTTTGAAAATGATCTTTTCAACAGTTGCCAAAAATACTTTCAAAATATTTTGTGACACTATGCACAGAAATCTGCCCCTCGGGCAATATCCTCATTCCTGGTCAGCCACTCGGGCCCCAACACTCAATGATCAGATAGCACCAGCAAAAAAAAAAGATAAATATCTCCAGGAATATCATAGACAACAAATAATGAACAAATGCATGAATACAATGAAATGCATATGATGGCACATTCCAGTATCCACTGCGGCGCGCAGCCCGAGCCACCCATGTTTATTTATCGTCGACGGCGCTCACTGGGGGTGTGTACAGACTCCGGAGGGGCTCCTACAGCCCAAGCGCAATAACAAGCCATCTTGTGGCATCAAATCTAGTCTCTCAGCCTCATATCAATATCAGTATAATCATCCAGGCACTCGGCCTCAATATCAATGTAACACCGCAGCGGTGCGCAGCCCGAGCCACCCATAATGTTTCAAGTCACATCACACAGTGTCATTGTTACCACTGTTTCAAGTCACTGCTGCGGCGTGCAGCCCGAGCCACCCATAATGAGTCCAGAAAAAATCATAAGCCGCTTGGGCATTTATAGAACAGTAATTCTCAGCCCGAGATAGCATTTAAAATATCATTTGGGTTTACAAAACTTAAAAATATAGCTGAGTTTACCAAACATGGCAATCAGCCCAAATTATGATGATAACAAGTAGTTTAAGTCAAATACACAGTAAAATCAACAACCGGGACGGACCAAGTCACAATCCCCAATGGTGCTCTACCCCACGCTCATATCCGGCATGCAAGTCACCTTAATATAGCACTATCATGTGCAAATCCGGGGTTTCAAACCCTCAGGATATCATTTACAAGTATTACTCACCTCGAACCGGTGAAATCTCTAGCCCGCGATGCCTTTGCCCCTCAAATTGGCCTCCACGCTCGTCAAATCTAACCAAAATCAGAGCGAATGCGTTACAATATGCCAAGGGAACAATACCCAATCAAAACAATAGAAATATAGCAAAAATCCCGAAACTAGCAAAACCCGAGCCCCAGGCCCACTTCTCGAAATCTAGAAAATTTTACATCAATACGACCCTTATCTCGCCACGAGTTCATATATATCAAACACACAAGAATCGGAGTCCATTTGACCCCTCAAATCATTAATTAAAACTCTCTTAAGTTTCAAGCCCTAAACTCCGTTTTTAACCATTAATTCCTTGAATGTTAGTGTTAAATCTATGATTTTACACTATATAAACATAATCCGAGTCCAATAGTTCATACCTGATGAAACCCCTTCGAATTCTCTCCAAAATCGCCCAAGAATCGCTTAAGCCGAAGTCCACAATATTTTCCTTCTCTTTCAATTCGTGAAACACTGTTCACTTAAACCCAGGTCGTTTTCCGCTTCTGCGGTTAATTTACCGCACCTGCGGTCACCGCATATGCGCCCACTTGACCGCTTCTGCGGTCTAACTTAACTCACCAGGGACCGCTTATGCGGTCACAAACCGCTTCCACGGTTGCCGCTTATGCGGACCCACGTCCGCTTCTGCGGAACAACCAGGTCCTTCAAGGACGGCTTATGCGACCCCCTAGCCGCATCTGCTGAACCGCTTTTGCGGCCCCTTTTTCCGCGGATGCGGAAACAACAGAACCAGCAAACCTCTTCCAAGCAACAAACTCCAAATTCACCGTTTAACCACCCGAAATCACCCGAGGCCCCCGGGACCTCAACCAAAGGCACCAATATATCAAAATGCATCATACGCACTTGTTCTAATCATTAAAACACATCAAATAACACTAAAAGCAATAAATCACATCGGATTCAAGCCTAAGTTTCTTAAAAACTCCCGAAATACACTTTCAACCAAAAACCCGACCAAACAATGTCCGAATGACCTGAAAATTTGCACACATATCCAAAATCACCCAACGAAGCTACAGCAACTCTCGGAATTCCATTCCGACCCTCGGATCAAAATCTCACCTATCAACCGGAAGTCGCCAAAATTCCAACTTCGCCAATTCAAGCCTAATTCTACACCGGACCTCCAAATTCAATTCCGATCGCACTCCCAAGTCACAAATCACCTCCCGGAGCTAACCGAACTATCGGAATTCACATTCGAGCCCTCTAACTTATAATTCAACAAGTGGTTGACTTTTTCAACTTAAGACTTCTTAAAAGAGACTAAGTGTCTCATTTCTTATAAAAACCCTTACAATTCAACCTGATTACACAAGATACAGATAATGAAGCATAAGGAAGCTGAAAATGGGGAAAACGGGGTGATAATACCTGAGACGATGAGTTGGGTCGTCACATCCTCCTCATCTTAAACAAGCGCTCTTCTTCGAGCGTACCCAGAGTTGTACTAGAAGCCAACCAGTAGCTGAATGACCTTACCAAGCATATACCCGGGATGATACCACGTCACCCTATCTCTCACAGGTCCGACAACACAACATAGCTGAAATTACCCAATCCAGTCTAGCCCATAATTCACAGAACTACCCTTTTCACTTCTAAAACCATCAATATGATCAAAACCTCACATCTATACTTTGAATAGTCCCGAACCAGCTGTAATAACCCATACTCGTAACCTCAATGAAATCATATGATATACCACATAATCCAAGCACTCGAAACGATAGTCACTATTCACAATAGCTGCCCACAATAACCAGACACCGATAGAAAACCTCTTATTGGCTAAAGTCTTATTCCAACACTTTCATATACTGCTAACGATAAATAGAATACGCGATACACCGTAACCATTCCTCAGGTCACCCATACATAAAGCCACTTCCCTATTGACTAATGCCACAACAGATTTTCGGGCCAAACCTCGATATAAACTCTCTAATCAGCTGAAATCACATCTATTCACATTCATTAATGACTCCAACGATCACCTCGAATTCAATGCACCACTCTGGTGATATGAAACCTCATCACAGGACTAAGCCACGACTTGCATAATCCACGCACCAATGACGGGCGGTCTGAACATTCTCAAATCATGACAAATGACTCAAACAAAAGAGCTGTAACTCAGACTCCTCAGTACCATCACAACGCAAGGATGAGACCCCGTCTAACATCATAGAAATAGAGTACCTGAATCCTCCTCGAAAGGTCATAACTTCACATGGTCTCGCCACGATGCGCGATCCTATCCAAACACTGTTACACATAAAGCAACTCAAGTCACCATGCTCAAAATGGACAGCCACACACAGATTGATGTCTGAAACCAAGCAATCCATCACACCCACAGTGAAGCAAGTAATATGCACCATTCAATCCTGAAAGGACACAACCTATGCGCTATTCGCCGAGTAACACCCAATACGGACTTTCCTTAGAAACCAGGAAGCAAGACATACCAAGCCAACTCAAGCTAAACACGTATCCAATCAGCTTACCAACAAACTCATTACCAAGAAGCCTGAAGCTACTTCTTCCACTACTATAACTCATGCCGGAGCCGTACGATACCGTGCCCGGCACCAAATAAATACTGAAATCCACAGTCTCGTCCAGTGACATGCCCGGCCACAAGGAACGCATCCAAAAAGTCCCTCAATATCGGAACCGAATCTATGGTAGAAACCTCTACACTGACATCCGCCACAAAGGCCCAATTAAGGAAAGCAATCCTTCACAGCCGTCCGTTGGTCTTTGGAACACAACCATTCAGCTAGAACATAGTCCGATGCACCTCACCACGCAACCTGTGGCCTTTTCCGACATACCCCATAGCACAATAATCTAGAATAACCCAACACTGAGACAACCAGTCTACACCCCAATATCATATCCAGGATCTAATATACCAAGCAAAGAAAGATCCGCTCGGGCTTCCAAACCCCCAATAGCCGTTAACGGTACCAATACACACCATCCACAACCACTATATAGCCTAGATATAAGAACTCCCAGTCTCCGGCTCCACATAGCACACAAATTACTACACCTGATCCCAAATTCTGCAATATAAATACATATTACACCTCGAATACCCAATCATTCCACAAAAGATATTCTGAAATTCCCCCTGTGCCACCAAACAACTCAGATATCAACAGTCGATCTATCAAGAAAATGCCGCAACACTACCGAAGTGCCATCAACTTAATCACATTGCCCTTTTTCTGAAACATATACCCTCGTCAAATCACTATGATTAGCAATACCATTTCCTTAGTCATATGAAGATCACTCACCCTAATCATTTGACGATCGATTTTCAAATCACATGCAGCTGCCCATGCTGCTTAAAAATTTAATAACTTTCCATTCCAAACTGAATCGAGCCTCACACACAAATCCTAATCCTCCACAACATATCGCATATACCATACCACACTAGGATAACATGAGGACTTTTATCTCCCTTCCGTGCCGCAGACATCGACGCACCCAACTAATCAAGAACTTTAATTGATCCCATTTAGAAGAAAAATCATTACACACCCCATGCTTCGCATACCCATAGGAAATATACTCATCTTCAAACCACGGTAAAACCCAACAAGGACATCTCTGCCAACTCTATTTGTACAAGCTAAACCGCCAGGACTGAATCCTTCTATCTAAACCAAGCTGAGCAAGCCGTCAAAACCCAAAAGCATTGCTGCAAATTACCTGTAAAAGCCCATTACTTCGAACACATACAAGGAATTAATCATACCCTTACCATACCGATTCAGCTTATTATCAAGCTATTCCGTCTATCAAATTTCTTTTTTTATTCATCATTCACTTGATTTTTCTCCCTCGCTGTAGCCTCGCAATGCCTCAATCCAGGCTCACCACAGGAGATTCGAACATAAGACCACACTGTCTAAGCCCCATAGGCCACCGAATACTCTCCCAATGCTTCCCAAAAATACCACGTTCCAAAATACTTTACTTGAAGAACTTCCTGCGAATCTGAAATTCATTACCATTACTCTCCAGATACTGATACATAGAATTCCCATAATTAACATAAAATACCACAAGTCTTGATCCTTTCCTAATGAAAACATAGTCCCTAGCCACATACCCAACCTTAAGACACCTGATTATTACATGCCAAATCTTGGACACAATAAAACCATTCTCGAGCGTCATTCACTCTTACACAACTATAAATTATCTGACTTAACGAACAGAACTACTCATGCCTGATTAGCACTCTGACATCGCAGAACATGATCTCATACCAATACAAACAACTATCTTCCTTTTCTACACACTAAGCATGCTTTATCAACAACAGCTCAAGACATCCTAGTATTTTCTCACACCTACGAAGCACCATGTAACCTTCGTCAAAATTTTGCTTTACTCGTGTCATCCTCGGCTCAATTTCTGCAACCCAAATTGGTCCGCCAGCATACCTTGAAAAGGAACCAACATAGTATATAACCGTGCAATCAGCTAATCAACAGCAACCTCCCCAACTTGGCTCGAAGCCATCTATCAGGACATATTTAATAACCCTTAATACTTCTACTCTAATGATGCCACAATGAGGTTAAACTCAATCATCTACAAGTTTGTGAAAACACAGATCATCCAGTTCTGCAATCCTCTACAAACCTCGCATTCATCCCCACATCAGCTGATTCCACTCTCTGAAGTGACCCAAAATTTTCCAATTACGACACGTACCCTTCAATTACACATGAGATCTTCTAACAATATACATAAGAATCGTACCCCTTAAGAACATTGCGCAGGAGATAACCCACCTGCTTCGCCTCGATTTAGTATTTCAGCACACCTTCCACCATCATACACATAACACAACCATTTAGTCTTCCTGAGTCTGAACTCATATCTCCACACGTAATGTACTTCACTTCTCAACTAGGAGATACGAAAATATTCTTCACGCGCCCATAACTCGGGCCACACATCGAATCACAATAGGAATCGAACACTTAACAGTTCACCTACTATCCAGCAGACTTCTTCGCCACTACCGAGTCACATAGATACATCTCGCAGCATTAACATACTCATCACATGAATATCCAACCGCCATGCCGGCTAATAGGGAAAATATAGAACATATAAGTTCTGAACACTTGCCCACACAATCAGCACCTCAGTTCTCAAGCCATAGGCAAAGATCCGGCCTCAAGTCCTCCAGACTGGCCCAACATCAAACTCACGGAATCACCTCTCGCCCCTTGATAGGGGAGGCACATACAATGCTGAGCGCTCACGTGCGCATACAGACGTGTGGAAGGAATTTCAAGAGTTATATCTCAAGCTGAATCAAGTACGCACGATAAGAATTTCAAGAAAGTAAAGTTTTCCTAAAGGTTCTGCAGCCTCTCGAGGATAAATATAGACGTCTCCATACCGATCCGCGAGACTCTACTAAACCTGCTCATGACTCGTGAGACCTAGTAACCTAAGCTCTGATACCAACTTGTCACGACCCAAATCCCAAACCCAGTCGTAATGGCGCCTCTCGTGAAGACAAGGCCAGCCAACAAAACAAACGCTTCATTTTAACAGTTATTTAACATTTATAAAGCTAAAACGTGATTAGCATAATCAAAATCACGGAAAACAACGATAACAGCAGGAAGCCATCCCGTCACAGCCCGACATCGGGGTGTCACTAGTCATGAGCTACTACAGAGTTCACTAAAGTACTACAAGTCCAGAAATAGGAACTAAGTCTGAAAGTAACATGAACAACATAAAATAACGGAGAAGATCTGGTGCCGCGGACGCTAGCGGTCACCTGGCTCAGCTATGATAAAAAATCTTCAATCAGCTCAAAACCCGCTACAGGGGTGGTCATGTACCTGCATCTGCACGCGAGGTGCAGAGAGTAAAGTGAGTACTCCAACTAATGAGTAATAAAAGTAAATAATAGCCGAAAGCAAGAAATCACGTAAGGCACTCCATCATGCTATATAGAACAGTACAACCCTTTTTAAAAAACAGTAAAACCGTGAAATCCATTGGAAAATATCTGGGCTCAGTTAAAACCTCTTTTGAAAATGATATTTTCAACAGTTGCCAAAAATACTTTCAAAACAATTTGTGACACTATGCACAAAAATATGCCCCTCGGGCAATATCCTCGTTCCTGGTAAGACACTCGGGCTCCAACACTCAATGATCAGATAGCATCAGCAAAAAAAAATAGATAAATATCTCCAGGAATATCACAGACAACAAATAATGAACAAATGCATGAATGCAATGCAATGCATATGATGGTACATTCCAGTACCCACTGCGGCACGCAGCCCGAGCCACCCATGTTTATTTGTCATCGACAGCGCTCAATGGGGGTGTGTACAGACTCCGGAGGGACTCCTACAACCCAAGCGCAATAACAAGCCATCTCTTGGCATCAAATCTAGGCTCTCAGCCTCCTATCAATATCAGTATAATCATCCAGGCACTCGGCCTCAATATCAATGTAACACCGCAGCGGCGCGCAGCCCGAGCCACGCATAATGTTTCAAGTCACATCACACAGTGTCATTGTTACCACTGTTTCAAGTCACTGCTGCGGCGTGCAGCCCGAGCCACCCATAATCAGTCCAGAAAACATCATTAGCCCCTTGGACATTTATACAACAGTAGTTCTCAGCCCGAGATAACATTTAAAATATCATTTGAGTTTTCAAAACTTAGAAATATGGCTGAGTTTACAAAACAGTATTTAAAATCTTGGACTGAAACCAAATGACATGCAAGACATACAAAAACAGTAATCTCAATCCCCGAAGGATTCACATAGTTGGCACGAAGCCCAAACATGACAATCAGCCCAAATTATGATGATAACAAGTAGTTTCAGTCAAATACGCAGTAAAATCAACAATCGGGATGGACCAAGTCACAATCCCCAACGGTGCTCTACCCCACGCTCATATCCGACATGCTAGTCACCTAAATACAGCACTATGATGTGCAAATCCGGGGTTTCAAACCCTCAGGATATCATTTACAATTATTACTCACCTCGAACTGGTGAAATCTCTAGCCCGCGACGCCTTTGCCCCTCAAATTGGCCTCCACGCTCGTCGAATCTAACCAAAATCAAAGCGAATGCGTTATAATATGCCAAGGGAACAATACCCAATCGAAGACAATCGAAATATAGCAAAAATCCCAAAACTAGCAAAACCCGAGCACCGGGCCCACTTCTCGATTTCCAGAAAATTTTACATCAATACGACCCTTATCTCGCCACGAGTTCATACATATCAAATACACAAGTATCGGAGTCCATTTGACCCCTCAAATCATTAATTCAAACTCTCTTAAGTTTCAAGCCCTAATCTCCATTTTTAACCATTAATTCCTTGAATGTTAGTGTTAAATCCAAGATTTTACACTATATAAACATAATCCGAGTCCAATAGTTCATACTTGATGAAACCCCTTCGAATTATCTCCAAAATCGCCTAAGCCAAAGTCCACAATTTTTTCCTTCTCTTTCAATTCGTGAAACACTGTTCACTTAAACCCAGGTCGATTTCCGCTTCTGCGGTTAATTTACCGCACCTGCGGTCACCGCATATGCGCCCACTTGACCGCTTCTGTGGTCTAACTTAACTCACCAGGGACCGCTTCTGCTGTCACAAAATACTTCTGTGGTCGCCGCTTATGCGACCACCTAGCCGCATCTGCGGAACCGCTTATGCGGCCCCTTTTTCCGCGGATGCGGAAACAACAGAACCAGCAAACCTCTTCCAAGCAACAAACTCCAAATTCACCGTTTAACCACCCGAATTTACCCTGAAGCCCCCGGGACCTCAACCAAAGGAACCAACATATCCAAAAACATCATACGCACTTGTTCCAATAATTAAAACACATCAAATAACACTAAAACCATTAAATCACATTGGATTCAAGCCTAAGTTTCTTAAAAACTCCCGAAATACACTTTCAATCAAAAACCCGACCAAACGATGTCCGAATGACCAGAAAATTTGAACACATATCCAAAATCACCCAACGAAGCTACAACAACTCTCGGAATTCCATTCTGACACTCGGATCAAAATCTCACCTATCAACCGGAATTCGCCAAAATTCCAACTTCGCCAATTCAAGCCTAATTCTACACCAGACCTCCAAATTCAATTCCGATCGCACTCCCAAGTCACAAATTACCTCCCGGAGCTAACCGAACTATTGGAATTCACATCCGAGCCCTCTAACTCATAAGTCAACATTCGATTGACTTTTTCAACTTAAGCCTTCTTAAAAGAGACTAAGTGTCTCATTTCTTATCAAAACCCTTGCAATTCAACCTGATTCCACAAGATACGGATAATGAAGCTTAAGGAAGCTGAAAATGGGGAAAACATGGCGGTAATACCTGAGACGGCGGGTCGGATCGTCACACAAAATGGATGCCCTCCCTTATATAAAAAGTATGTTGTAATTCAACTTTCAGGTGACTAGGGCAATTTTTTGAGAAAAAAATCCTTGATTTATCAAAGTTAATAGTTTGTCCTGAGTGGGTAGTAAAAAGGATAATAGTGTTAACTATAGATTGACATGAAGTAGGTGTAATTTTTGAAAGTAGAATAATATCATCTGCGTAAAAAAGATGAGACAATTGAGGTCCTCTTTGACCAATCGAAATGTGATGCCAAATGTGATAGTCAACTTCAGAGTTTATTTTCTTTGAGAGCATTTCCAAGCATAATATAAAAATATAGGGTGAGAGCGGGTCACCTTGTCTAATACCTCTTGTAGGTGCAAAATATTCAGTTGAAGTACCATTGATTAAAATAGCTGTAGAGGTAGTGGTAATACAAGACATTATTAACTTGAAAAAGTTAGGAGGAAAATTTAGATTATGTAAGGTGTTGTAAATGAAAGACCATTCTAGCTTGTCAAAAGATTTTTCTACGTCTAGTTTTAGTAGCATGTTAGAATGCTTACCCTTTATTTTGTGGAATCTAGTAATCAGTTCTTGTACTATGATAGCATTATCAGTCGCACGTCTATTTTTCTGAAAACTAGATTGAGTTTGGTCAATGAGATGCTCCAGAAATGGTTTAATTCTATTGACAATTATTTTAATAATAATTTTGTAAATGGTATTACAGAGGCTAATAGGTCTATATTGGGCTATAGTAGCAGCCTGTTGTTTTTTAAGGATTAGGCAAATAAAGGTAGTATTTATAGCGGGGTCTATCTGAGATTCCTAGAAAGCCTTATGGCAATTTTTTTTTACAGAATTTCCTTTAATGTTCCCATATTTCTGATAAAATATAGTGTGTAAGACATCAGGACCAAGTGCCTTAAAAGGTTGAAATGAGTGTAAGGCATTACTAATTTCAGGATCCTCTAAAGGCCTATTTAACATAATATGTTCCAGGGCAGTAATAACATTTGTGGGGTGTACAAATGCAGAAATTTTAGAGTGGGGATATTGAGTTGTAAAAAGATGAGTATAGTAAGTAGTAATGTCATCTCTAATTTTGTGTGGGTTTGTGATCCAATTTCCATCTAAGTCCTGAAGAGCAGTTATATGGTTGTTACGACGTCTATTTAACGTAGTTAGGTGGAAAAATTTAATGTTAGCATCACCATCATTTAGCCGATTAATTCCTGATTTTAGTTTCCAAAAATCTTCTTCTAGTTTGAGAATATGATTAAACTCCTGAGTAAGGGTAGTTTCCAGTGTTTGTAAAAACTGACTAGTAGGGTAATGCATAGAATCTTGAATACCACCTATGCGTGCTAGTATCTTTCTTTTCCGCTTAAAGATATTACCAAAAGTGGTCTTATTCCAAAGTTGGATTGACTCCTGAAAACTATTAATAGCAGGAAGTAAGTAGCTATTTTCTGACCAAGTTTGCCTTATTAAAATTTCAAAGGTAGGGTGTGTAGTCCAAATCGATTCTAATCTAAACAGCTTTTTCCTAGGTAATAAACAATGTTCTAATTCAATTTTAAGAAGGCAATGATCAGAGTGAGTTCTAGGGAGGTGAGTTACCAAAGCATCTCCATAATTAGATAGCCATGCATAATTAGACAACACACGATCGATAAGTTCCAAAATATTTGCATTGTTATGACTACCATTTGTCGAAGTATAGCGACTATCCTTGTACCCTAAGTCAGTTAGAAGGCAGTAGTTAAAGCAATCTATCAATTTGTTAGCTCTTTTATTATTTATAGGAAGCCCTCCAAATTTATCTGAGGCATGCATTATTTCATTAAAGTCATCCCCGATCAACCAAGGTCCCTTATAGTTATCAACTATACGGGTGAGATTATTCCATAATGTGAGCCTAGCTACTAAATCATTACTGGCATAAATTGCACTAAATAAAAAAGTAAAAGGTAATGGAGAAACCTGGATATGGTAGTGGATTTCCTGGGTGGATGTAGCTACCTGTGCAACAGTTAACAAAGCAGAATTCCACAGTATCACAATGCCCCCTAAGTGCCCTATTGTTGGGACTTCAATCATACCAATAAACATAAAATCATCTTTTAAAATTTGGTATGACTGACTATGGGTTTCTAGCAACAACACTAGGGCTGGTCTGTTATAATCCAACAAGGACCTAAAATTGCGGCTGCATTGCACTGACTGACTACCCCTACAATTCCATATTATGAAGTTCATATGACTGAAATTGGATTCATTTTGATCAGAACTAAGCGGTCCTGGACAGAGACTCAAAGTTGGAAAGAATAGCATGGCGTATTTTCCCACTACTGGGTTTGTTGTTGGCCTTAGCCTGAATGAGGTTGATATGAGATTTTGTGGGCACCTTAGGAATATTTTTATTTTGAATTCTTCCTTCTGCACAAAGACCTTGATGCCGTCCAGACATGCATGTATTGGTCTTGTCTCTCTGTTGTAAGCGATGGCTGCGTCTAACTCTGCCTGAAAGTTCCCCTCCTGCTCTTCTTGTTCTGGTTGATTGAGATTCTCCGGAGATGGAGGAGGAGCTGATGGTGGGGGTACACCTGGAGTTCCTGGCCTCAACAGTGGTGTAGATGGATGTGACTCCCAATAGGGTAGAATCCAAGGAGTGTTTGGAGTTGGTGGAGGATAAAAAGGCATATGGATGAGGTTGGGATGAAGGGGGATCTGTTCCCACACTGGAGAAGGAAAAGGCAGTGGTTGAAATGGTGCAAGGTGTGGTCCTTGCATCATGGACCAATGGTATCGAGCATACATCTCTGTGCCCAATTTCATCCCTTCCGCAATTATTTAGGCTAAATCCCTCGGATGCTTGATGAGTATTGTCACATCCTACTGATTTACTTGCATGGTGAACATCAACGCATGGTTGTGTAACCCCGCTTCTAGCCAAGGTGTTAGATATGTTGGTGCATGGGGTGTGTGTGTTGTGTAAACTATAGAGTTTGGCTCCATTATGAGATGTTGTGTTTGGTGGGAGTGGGGTGTGGGATTATGGTGCAATTGATGAGAGGTTTTCCTGGGTGTGGTGCGTTGCCTGCTCATATGGTTGAGAAGGTTGAAAGGAAACATTTTCTAGAGGGATAGGAGCAGTAGGGAACTAGGACAAGGGTGTGGTGTTTATATTTGGTGTAGTAATTGGCAAGGAGATATTACCATTGGGTAGGGTGGTCGGTTGAGTAGATTGACGTGAAGGTTGTATGGTTGACTCGGAAATGGAGGTGGAGGTGTCATTATGCCCTAGTTGCATGGCTTTAGTAGAGTGATATGATGGAGGGGATTTAATGTCCAAAGGAGGAGGTGGAGGTAGGTTGAAGGAATGTTTGTCGTGAGTGAATTCAGAAAGTGGTGCTTGGGATCGGGGTTTGGTTTGCATGTGGGATATGCTGTCGTGGCATAATGCATGGTGAGGGTTAAGGTTACAATTTTGAGAAGTTGGAGTGTGTAGGGTAGTATTCGATTCAACCAAGCCTTTTGGCACTTGAGTCAGGGGCGGATCTACGTAGTCCCGAGGGGGTGGTACACCACCCGCAGACCTCGGTTGAAACTTTATATATATATGTGGATATAACTAAGAAATACTATAAATAATGAATTGCCACCCCTAGTAATAGAAGAAGCCAAGGTGCTAGTGGCAAAGTGTTGCCTTTCCCGCTTTCATGGCGAGAGTTCGAACCCCAGTTGTTTTTTATTTAACGCTAATTTTTTGTTTTTCCCTTGCTGAAGAGTTGAGTCTCTTCTTTCTTTGATTTGTCATAGATTTTGCTTTTGTTTATTTAAGTAAAATAGAATAAAATAACACAAGCTCTCCTTTTAGAATATTCTCTTAATTTCTCTCTCAGTTAAACAAAACCCCTCCCTCTGCAAATAGACCAGAACTTCGTCTCTGTCGTCGCCTCTGCTTTCAAATCGACCAGCTTGGCACCCGGAACCTTCGGATCCTGGATCCGCCTCTGACTTGAGTGGTGTTTGAATGTTGACCATGAGTATTATTTTTTATATTAGGTAGTAAATTATCATCAGTAGTAGTAGCTACCTCAGCTAATTGGTTAAACGTATTAATAGTTAAAACCGGATTATGACTAATGTTTGACTTAGAAATAGGTTTATCATTTAAGACACTATTATTTAAAGTTAATTTAGTGAAGGGAAGGGTATTAGGAGTAATTAAAACTTTCTTACCTGTTGGTCCCACCCTTAACTCAGCTGATGGGGCTTGCAATGGATTCATGTTGTGTGTTGGACGCTTGATGGCATGTTTTATAGGAAATTGTACCAGCTGCCATGCGTCAGCAGAAGCTGATTTGTTATCACTGATACCTTGTTCCTGCAGATCATTTGTCATTTGAGATGCAACCCTTATAATGGAGGGACACATCCGTTGATTGTGGCCCATGCAATCACAGTTAGTGCAAAGCAAATTGGGCCCCTCATACAGAATACTTTGTTTGTGGTTACCAATGTAAAGATGAGTTTTTAGAGGCTGATTCAGTAAAACTTCAACACATAAACGAGCATATTGACCACGAATAGTGGTAGAAGTACAAACGTCCATTGATAAAAATTTACCAATCTTTTGGACCAACTTTTTTAAGATTTGATAATCGTAAAATTTTGTAGGTAATTCAGGTAGTCGTAGCCATACAGCTGAAGCTGTGAGTTGTGTCTCAGGAGCTTTAAATTTGGGTTCCCATTGAGAAATGGATAGAAAATGGTTCAGCACAAATCAAGGTCCACCCTGTAGAGCATGCAGTTTATTTTCCTCCTTTTGAAATTTCAGTAGGAAAAAATCTGACCCTAGGTCAATGAGGGGAAGGTTCTCAGTGGGTTTCCATAATGCATACACCTTGTGACGAAGTAATTGATGTTCAACTTTACGCCCATAGACCTTGATAATCACCGCATGTTGCCAGGGCTGATATAGCCTATGTTTTTATTCCACAGATAATGGTATGAAGTTAGAAGCATCATTTGGAGGCTCCAGTTCATCTTTGTACTCGAAACTCTCACAGGTGATTGATTGGGATGTAGCCTGTATCAAGGGAGGGTGATGGGTATTTAAAGTTTGGAGATATGATTTTGGCACTGGAGTAGACTCAGGCAGTTGAACTGGTTGGTCAATGTTTATGTTAGTATCCATGTGAGGAATTGTAGTGGTTGTAGATGTTGGTGAATTTAATCGAGGGCTTGAATTATCCGGTGGTTTGGGTGGAATGTAGGTGGAGGGGTAGAACTGTTGGGAGGTGCTTATTGGGAGCATCTTTTCCTCATATTCAAATATGCTTCTAATTGCTTATCGGATTTCGTATTCTGTTTTTTTTTGTTTTCAATTATTTTGCAACATAGAATGGCGTTCTATTTTGCTTTGTCATTTGTGTTGATCATATCACTTTTTAATATTTTTGGTTAGTTAAATGAATGAGATCAATTTTTTTATTTAACAGATGTATAACGGGCACGATAGTCTTGTGTTTCAAATGTTGTTTCCTCATGATTTTAACTAAATAATCATTTTGATACACTGCGTCACCGAATCTGTGATCTTGATATTTATATTATAACTTAGTGTAAAAAACTTATGGACATCGTAGTGTTGCTTTAGGCGCGCAATTTAAATTACTTTTCTAAACTCGTGTGTGCATTTCATGTGACCCAAATCCAAATCCTAAAACGTTGAATAAAATTTGTTTCGGATTGCGGGTGAATTTCATGTGACGCGATCCAAAGACATGTTTTAGACGACGTTCAATCTTCTTAAAAAATGAACAAAAATGGTTATAAGTTAAAATTTGCACATAGGTTCAAATGTTCTAAAATCAGATAATCAAGCCGAATATAACAGTTGAGCGACCGTGCTAGAACCACGAAACTCGGGAATGCCTAACACCTTCTCCCGGCTTAACAGAATTCCTTATCCGGATTTCTGGTTTGCGGACTGTTAAGTAGAGTCATTCTTTTCCTCGATTCGGGATTTTAAACTGGTGACTTGGGACACCATAAATCTCCCAAGTGGAAACTCTGGATCTTTTAATAATAATCCCGTTTCGATTGTCCTTTAGTTGGAAAAAACTCCCTTATTATTATGCCCTTCCGGGAGTGTAGTAAAAAAGGAGGTGTGACAATGGTACTAATAGGAGGAGCACTCATACTTGCAAAAATGGATGGAAAAGTTTGGCCAAAACCTATCAATTTGAACGCAGTCAAGAGATACTATATTTAAATGTTTGCATTTCTTCATCTGATGTAACTGAACTACGCTTGAACTGATTACCGTTTAAGAAGGGATACGTAGGCAGCCCTGTTGGTTCAGTCACATCCCAATAAAATTTTAATTTTCCCACAACTAGAAACTGGGGTAGAATTTTGAGGAGGACTCTCAAAATTCCGGAGCAAGTCCAACCGACGTCATCATATGTAAGACAGTCAGAGAATCGGTGAAGTAACTGGGGATGAATTTTGAGAAGGATTCTCAAAATTTTGGAGCAGGTCTAACAAACTTCGTCACATGTAGAATGGCCGAAGTATCGTTTACTAAACTGGGGCAGAATGTTGAAGAGGACCCTCAAAATTCTAACACAAAGAAGCCATAATGTCTCTAGAACTGTTGCAGCCATTAGTTCATCTAATTTACTCGATATTTTATATACCACTATGTTTTCTAAATAACTCTATTTCATCATGTAAGTTCATATTTTTGAAAACTTTATTTCTATGGCAGCTAGGTGTTACCCAAGGAAACTCAAATAGGATTACCAGAGCAAAGCAAAGCAAAACAAGTAGACAAAGGCACAAACCAACCTCCCCCGCAAAACTCACGTTTTGTTTTGAATGCAGGAACAAGGAATAATAGAAGTACGTGCGACTTAAAATCTCTACCTTCTTAACAACCAGACCACCAAGCGCAAATATATCTCCAGCTAAGAAATATTCTACTCCTAATTGCTATTTGTCCATCGCATGGTACTAAGTATTGCCATAAATCTTGCATGAGGCTAAGCTTTGCTCCCTATTTACATAAGGCTAAGCATAGTGTTCTCTTGGTATGAGACTAATCTCTGTCTCAATTACCGCAAGAGGCTAAGCCCTGTCTCCTTAATTGCATAAATCTAAGTTCTGTCTTCACATTGCATGAGACTATGCATTATCTCCTCCTCTTACATGAGGTTAAGCCTTGCCTCCTTATTTGCATAAAGCTAAGCATTTCCTTCTCTTGGCATGAGACTAAGCTCTGTCTCAATTCTTGCATGAGGCTAAGCCCTACCTCCTCAATTGCATCAGGCTAAGCTCTGCCTTCCCATTACATGAGACTAAGTATTGTCTTCTCTTCTTGCATGAGGCTAAGCCTTGTCTCCCTATTTGCATAAGGGTAAGTTTTGCCTTCTCTTGGCATGAGACTAAGCTTTGTCTAAATTCTTGCATGAGGCTAAGCCCTGCCTCCTCAATTGCATAAGGCTAAGCTCTACCATCCATTGTGTGAGACTAAGCCATATCTCCCTTTTCTTGCATGAAGCTAAGCCCTGCCTCGCTATTTGCATAAGGCTAAGAACTACCTTCCATGGCCTGAGACTAAGCCCTGTCTCCTTTTTCTTGCATGAAGCTAAGCCTTGCCTCCTCACTTGCATAAGGCTAAGCATGTCCTTATCTTACATGAGACTAAGCCCTATCTCAAATCTTGAATGAGGCTAAGCCGTGTCTCCCTATTTGCATAAGGCTAAGCACTGCCTTCTATTGCGTGAGACTAATCACCATCTCGAATCTTGCATGACGCTAAGCCCTGCCTCCTAAATTGCATAAGGCTAAGCACTTCCTTTCCTTGTATGAGACAAATAACTGTCTCCCCTTTCTCGCATGAGGCTAAGCATTGCCTCTCCATCTGCATAAGGCTAAGATCTGCCTTAACTTATCTAATGACTGAACGTTACCCTATATGAAGCCTAGCACTATTTCACCTTCTCCGGGGCTAAGCTCTGTCCCGATCCTATACAAGACTAAGCACTATCTTTTTTTGCTCATATGATGCATCACTATGTCTCTATCCGAAGGCGTCATAGTTCGAAGGCATCATCCTCATATCCTGAAGACACCATGCCATGGCCTGAGGATCTCTCAATATTGCACATCATTATTCAAAGGCGTCGCACTATTATCACGGCCCAAGAACATCATTTCATGGCCTGCGAATCTCTTATATCACGATTCATAGCCCAGAACGTCATGGTCTAAGGACATCATCCTCACTGTCGAAAAACAACCTAAGTGGTCCAAAGGGAGTTTGCATCATGTTTAGATTCTCAAAATAGTCCATATATATTTGCACGCATCGTGTTTTAATTTTTGCAGGTAATTCAGGAGTTAATCGCTCCTCAAACAAGAACCACCTTCGCTTCGGTTTCCACTCATACTATTCTCACCCGACCATTATTTCGGACATAACCGACTCCCACCAATTACTCGCCTTTATGATGGTTCAGATATCTACCCTGTGATACATCTGTTACACTTCAGATTCACATTCATAACTCCGCATAAATCCATCCGATATTATCCTTCTTAAAAGAACCCTTTCCAAAACACACGACTATTCCCAACAATTCCATCGGTTCCATTCACCATTAGGTCCAAAACTTCAAACGACCCAATTCATGTAAAACCAGGGATATGTAGGAAGCACGAGGACCAGGGTGCAGCCTATATTTTTCAAAACACCCAATACGGTCAATATCAGTCATCATTTCTCTACCCGACAACTTTTTTATCCTTCCCGGGTAAAGAGGGGCAGCTGTTGATACCCTATTTCTCCCTCAAACATATATATATATATATATATATATATATATATATATATATATACACCTTCAAAATAGTTCATATGCACCATCACTTGGTTTATAAACGTATACAAGTACTTTTCATAATTTTTTTAATAATTTTTAAAGGCTTTTAATCAATTTATTCCTGCATTTTTAATATATAAATAATTATTAGTTGCATCTCAAATAATTTTTATGATGATTTATCATTTAATTTTAATTATTTATATCCATATTATGCTTTAAATATTTTTGATGTATTTATCATAACCATATTTGCCTCTTAGGCTAAAATTGCATATTTTGAAAAGTAGTCCATATATATGCATAATTACATTATTTGTACAATAAAATGACTTTTTATATTTTTATAATGTTAGGAAATTATTTTAAATCATTTTCATGCACACGTTATATTTTTTTATTTATTAATTATTTTTTTAATTATTTATTTGTTGAATTGAGTATTTAAAATCTTGCCTCCTAAGAATACCCAATTCCGGACCTACACTATCATAATACCCCAGCTCAATCGCCTATACATTAGCCCAAATACCCAGCCCAAATTAATTAACCCAAGACATGGTATCCCAATCTTTATACACATTTAAAACACCTGACCCCATCCCCCCTAAATCATGGTCGTTGATCTCTGAAGATCAACGACTCACATCACTCCATCCTTTTTAGTTAACCTACCTATCCCCAAACCCTAACTCATTATCCCAACTCATGTTGTCTCTGTATTCTCTCATACCTCCCTCCATCCCTTAAAACCCTAGCGCCGTCACTCAAATCTCTTCGATTCCAACCCCAAAAATGGAATTAATCTATGATGCATTTACCATATTAGTTGCAACTCTCTACTGGCTACCTATTTTTTGGTATTACATAATGGCTTGCCTAAAATGGCAAGAAGATCTTGTAAGAATCAAACCAAAACTGGTTCAGATCTTTAACTTGTTGTTTATTCCGTCTGTGTTCATAGCTTGTTCTTTGTGAGTATGAATATTTTCTTATCTCTCAGTTATTCATAGATAACCCTAAGGTTAGGGTTTTTAGATCCTTTTTTGATTTGAACCAAAATTGGTTCAAACTTTAATTTTTAGTGTTATTTCATCCATATTCACTCTATTACGCATAAATCTACCTATTTTTGTTAATTTCTTTTACTTACCCTAAATTAGGGTTTCAGACTCTAAATTTGGACCCAGATCTGGTTCGATTATGTGTTATTAGGATAATTTCTTGTCCACATTCATTGCATGTAATATGTATTTGATTATCGTTATTATCTGTCGACTTGCGAAGGTTTACCTAAAATTAAGGTTTGAGACCTATCTTTGTCTTTACTGTTTTTCTAATTTATTCCCTTTCCTTTCTCGTAATGGATTGATATTTTCCTTATTTCTGTTCAATCTTCCATGTTTCCTTTATTTCTTTACCTTATTTTGCCCTAAAACTGATTGTTAATCGATTCTATGTGATATTTTTTTATTCTAAGTGTTACTTGCCTGATTGCATGCCATTTGTTTACCGTGAAAATGGTAACAACAATTAAATTTGTGGATGGGATTCTAAAAATATGTGATCTATTCCCGAGATAGTTGTTAGAGCAGCTGATGCTACCAATATGGAGTTTAATGGTGAAATGAAAGGTAAAACGAGATAGTAATTGAATCGAAGGGCCTGCTACTCGGGTATAGGTCTGGTTGATGGGTGACCTCGGGGTCAACGTTAGGGTTGAATTTGAGCTATTGGGGATAGTCGGGGAGGGGATAACAATTAAAGATATAATTAAAACAGGTCCTTTACGACCAATACTAAGCTATATGATAAAGAACAAGTAAGGAAACGATGGATATCTTCGAGCAGATATAGAGTGATAAACAAAGAAAATACAAGAAGACGATAAAGCTAAATGACTTCGAGCCAGTGAGGAAAATCGCGTTAAAGAGGAGAAATAGAGAGAAGATATTATTTCACTTGCATAGAATGGACGGATCTCTGCTTTACAGGGCG
The DNA here is from genome assembly GCA_026770625.1 of Nicotiana glauca. Lineage (NCBI taxonomy): Eukaryota > Viridiplantae > Streptophyta > Magnoliopsida > Solanales > Solanaceae > Nicotiana > Nicotiana glauca. Next base: position 113,730 of record MU693443.1, read on the forward strand.
TTAGTGACTCCCCTTTTATAGAAAGGGAGAAGTCCAATATTAGTACAAGATATATTGTGTGATACAAGAAATAGGACGGGATAACCGGCTAGCTCTGATGTGTGCGTGGGCTGATGTCAAGCCGCTTGAATAGACCTGATCGACCCCCGGTGCATTCCTTGAGAGATCCCTGCGTTTGCTGAGGCTTTGGCCGACATTATCCTTGGCAGGGTACCAGCCAATCTTGAGGGAAGTGACTGGATCGAGATCCCGGGCTTCAGGTACCACCTTTCGAGGTATTCAGTCAATGATAAATTGGTTTCGATATTTCACCATGCACAGATAGTCTCCGCATTTCATAGAGGGAAGTGATAAGAAATGATTTTGGCACTCTATTTCTAGATCCCCCAAAACAACTTCGTGCTGACGGTGCAGCCCCCTTTTTACAGGTGTCATGGCACTTTGCCTTCCCACTTCTTTAGGATTACCCGAAATGTCGTGATTCTTCGATCTTTTGTTGATATCGTTCAGCTTCTATGTACGCATTAATTACGCCTGCTATTACGCTTTCCGAAGGCGGTAATGGCGACGTTGGTCACTTTGCTTTCCCTATAAATGGGGCTTTTCGTGGTTGGCCTTTTATCCAAATTTCCTTTGATATCCATCTTTTCTTCCTTTCCCGCTATGTTGAATTTATGCCATCTTGTCATGTTTGGAGCCTGTGGCTTCAAGATATTGTGCCATATGCACCGTGGCCCAACCCTCGATCCTCTTTCGATCGGGTGAAGTTGTGCCGCTGTGATGCTACTGTTGTTGTTGTTGTTGTTGATGTCGTTGGCCCCGAGTGATGAGGTAGAGGATCGATTTCCTCCGACACTGTGGGTACTTTGGATTATGCACGCTCAAAGTAAACACCCTGCTCACCTTCCTCCCTTGGCTCGGTGTGTTACACCCCTTTTAAATTCTAAGAGGGGTGTGTTGGCGGTCTCTGCCGGCTGTTGCCTTCCAGGCTGAGGCAACATCTCTAGAAGTGGCTTCAAATAGGCAGTACTAGCGGAGTTCGTACTAGCCAAAATTTTCAACCAGCCAGTTCTCGTGTTCTTCGGCTTCTCTTTCATCATTTTGCTCTTCTCCCCTGCCTTCCTTCTCCATACCATTCCTTTCGAAGATGCCATTATAGGCGGATTGGGTTGTGTTCCCCGAGGGAATCGAACTTGGAAGATATTGTCTTTGAGGTCATATTCCTGAGAGGATGATGACGGATATGCAGTATGAATAGGCTAGATTCTTAGGCTCCGGCTGTATGCATATCACTTGTACTTCTTCACTTTTTCATAAGTATCCTTTGTGGGTTTTTGTAATCATATGCAATGTAATTATACCTAAGTACCCCTCGAGGGTCATTCTAAGTGAACACTTGTATAAATACAAAGATATTTTATTGATTCGTCCTTTCGACACTTGCTGTATTTCTTTATATTTTTGGTAGCTTCGAGTGCACGATCTTGTTTCTCACCTATGATATTGGCTTTGAGTATTTTCCCCGGCCTTTGGTTGATGAACGGCTTTGGGTGGGGTATTTTGTGATTTCTCAAACCGGACCCGGATTAGGCTAATAACCTTGGGCCACCGGGACCCTTTCCCTGTATGTGAGCGTGGATAACATCCTCGGGCCTTATAATGGCCTTTGAGGAGAGGCTTCACTGAGGACTCGCGGTCTCGGGAAGTCGGTGACTTCCTGGAGGCAATATCTGAATGGAGGCCTGGTCGTGTTTCGGGCTGCCGTGGTCATTCACCCAGAATCTGTTTTAGAAAGGTGTTTGTTAGGGAAGCTCATTTCTTCGTAAACTAGCCTTCTTTGGTGGAGGCCTCTTGAGGCTGTACGCCAATTTGGTGGAGGCACTGTTGGTCTGCCAGAGCGCTGTCTTGCTGTGGAGGAGGTCTTCGGGGTGGAGCATTACCTCAAGACCGGAGGCGATGATGATGGTCGGTGCCTTTAATGGGTGTTGACTCATTCTGGCCCTTTTCGTATGCAGTCATGAGGTTGCTTCCACTTCCTGGGGGTCCTTGGCATTCCCTGATTTTATGGTGCTGGTGGTTCATGCCCTTAGTAGCTGATTATTTGGGGCACAACAAAGATCAGTCACGGCGATAGATGAGATGTCTACTTCATAATCATGAAGGAGATTTTATCGAGGAGAGACGAGCTCGTGCTTCTAAGGAGAGTGTATCATTCGCGTCTGATGTTTTCGGAGTCTTTAGTTCTAGAGCAGCGGTTCCTTTAGGCCAACAAGGGTTGGGCAATCAGGAGGATTCTTGATCGTCGAGTAGATTTACTGGCTTCACTTCGTGGTAGGTTTTAGCATGATCCCTCCGTATCTCATGTCTCTGAGCTGTTCCCTTAAGGGGCTATGCTTTGGGTGGCCCTAGATGAGGGCAAGCTCCTTAGGCTTCTTGGTGAGGGAGAAAAGGTTCGAGCTGGTGCACTTGCAATTTGGGATATATCAGAGCTCGCTTTACAGAAACCTTTTGGTGAGGCAAGAGTCTTCTTGTGGTAAGCATTTCTCCTTTTCGACCTTAGGGGCAGAGCTGATCGAGCTAGGAATACTTGAAGTATCAAAATGCAGGCTTTGAGCTTCGATTTGAGTGGATATAGTTGTGAAGCTATAGCTTGATTCTTCAAAAGTCCGGATTAGTAACAACCGGTGCCTGGACTAGCATAGTACTAAGCTGGACCGAGAATGATGAAGGAGTGGCGATTTATCACCAATGATTAAGCCGAGTCGGAGTGGGCCTTCGAGGGATGCATTCGTCGTAGATTTTTGGGAAAGGTGCTTAAAGAGACCCATGCCAGGGGTTCCGTCCTTCTAGAAGGATTCGTTTCAGCGAAGGTAGTCGGGCGTGATGCTCAGTTTGTTTATTGCTAATGCCATGAAGAACAAGGCTCGGGCTGGTAGGCCGCAACCCTTTAGGGGTGGAGCGTAGATTTTGTCACTTTGTATTTTGCTGTTTACAAAGCATGGCTGTAGATAGAGAGCGCACCTTTCGCGCATATATATATATATATATATATATATATATATATCATATATATATATATAAAATGAGAGAAATCTTGAAGTTTTACCTCCTTTGTATCACTTCCCGTATTGCCTTTGATCTGGCAGGCTGGTTTCCGTGTTTTGGCGGGATCCTCACGAGATTAGAACCGATTAGGTAGGCGTGAGAGCTTTCAAGTGCAATCCTTGATGCGAGCAGGTGTTAGGGCCTCTATTTTTTGCCCAGCTATTTTAGGCTCAGTTTCTGAGTTAGGCCTTTATTTGATCTTGCCTGCCCTTCGGTCATCTGTTCCCGTACCGGCGGATGGCGATTGTTCTCCTTTCTTGCCCTTATGAATTTCACTGCTTCAGCCATTTTGGGTTTAGTCTCCGAGTCGCGCTTCAATTCGAGTTTTAATTGACCCATAAGTTCTTTCCCGCCTGCATGGGTAGTCGACGATATCCGTTTGTGCTCTGGGTCGTAGTGACCTCACAGGCGCGTGGCTTGGATGCTCACTCAGTTGGTGACATTGCCTTTTTTATGTTGTGCCTTTAGGCAAGTTGCAATTTGCTTATTTCGGGTCCAGTCTTCAAGTCGCATTTCAACTTAAGCTTCAAATCTACCCTTAAGCTTTTTCCTGCCTGCATGGGTGGATGATGGTGACCTCTTGTTTTTCGGGTCGAAGTGACCTCATAGGCGCGTGGCTTAGAGGCTCACTTGGATGGCAACAATGGCTTTTTTATGTCGTGCCTTTAGGCCTGTTGCAATTTGCTTATTTCGGGTCAATTCTACGAGTCGCGTTGCGACTTGAGCTTCAATTTACCCTTAAGCTTTTTCTTACCTGCATGGGGGGATGATGGTGGCCTCTTGTTTTTTGGGTCGAAGTGACATCATAGGCGCGTGGTTTGGAGGCTCACTTGGCCGGCGACAATGGCTTTTTATGCCGTGCCTTTAGGCATGCTTGTGGTTTGCTTATTTTGGGTCCAGTCGCCGAGTCGCTTTGCGACTTGAGCTTCAATTGACCCTTAAGCTTTTTCCTGCCTGCATGGGCGGATGATGGTAGCCTCTTGTTTTTCGGGTCGAAGTGACCTCATAGGCGCGTGGCTCGGAGTCTCACTTGGCTGGCAACAGTGACTTTCTTATGCCGTGCCTTTAGGCATATTTGCAGTTTGCTTATTTCGGGTCCAGTCTCCGAGTCGCTTTGTGACTTAAGCTTTAATTGACCCTTAGGCTTTTCCGTGCCTGCATGGGCAGATGATGGTGGCTTTTATTTCTCTCCCTCGGGCATCCGTTGTTTCAACTTTTTTCAGGTCTAGTCTCCGAGATGCGTTGCGACTCGAGCTTTAATTGACCCTTATGTATTTTTGATTTTTAGACCCGAGATAGTGCCTTTTACGTTATTTTGGTCGTTGAGACCTTTTAATATGTGGCCCAAAGGCTTGCATAGTTAATTATTTTGGATCCGGTCTCCGAATCGGGTTACGATTTGAGCTCATTTTAATCCTCAAGTTGTCAATTTTCAAGCTGTTGGCAATGGTTCTTACGCTGTTTGGTCATAGAGACCTTTTAGTGTGTGGCCCATAGGCTTGTTTTGCTCGCGACAATGGATCTTACGCTATTTTTCTCGTGGGCTTTTTGTAGGCTTTGTTTTCCGCTCGTTATGATCTTTTGAAATAGTTTTTCCTGACCCATCGTCGGTTCTAGAAGAACCTCAATTTTAAGTCATTATCGGCAATGTTTTAAGCACCTCAGAAGGTTCATAGCTCGTAGTCTAAGTAGGTCGAAGCCTATGTGATTTTGAGCTGACATGATCGAAGCTCGTTTTTGCCTATTGAGGGAAGCCTGTTTTAACTGAATGTTTCCGAAGTATATTCGAAGTAATGGCCTTCGATTTTTGTTTAGCAACGGTCGGACGTCCCCGAGTTGTGTTATTTTAGCTGTATCAGTTATTTTGACCGTAGTCATATGTGTTTGGCCGGAGCCATTTTGATCCCGAGTGATAGTTTAGGCGTTTACACCGAGGTTATGCCCTTTCGAGATTCTTACAAATACGATGTATAGCCTAAAGTTCGGGATCTCATGCCTGTTGAGGTCTTACAGTTTGTCATGACTGTTGAGGTCTTACGGTTTTTTATAATGTAGAATGGATCTAGTTACGTCGAGTCTGCCTGCTAGGGGTCTTACAGTTTCGGGTTTTCCAGCACATGGCGATTGGCGATGAATGGCAGTCTCCGAGTCATCGAATTTGTTTAAGTGTGAAGACCGCTTTTCGTGAGCTCAGAGTTTCCTTGTATGGGGCTTTATGAGCCAGAGTTCTAATTATGGGGTTGTGCGAGTGCTGAATTGCTGATGCTAAATCCTTGAGCATTTCGGGATGCATCCGGTAAATGGGTCCCTGCCGAGAATATACTTTGATTTCCCTGTTCGGAGAATAGGGCGCTGGAAGACATCGTTCGATCCATTATTGTAACATATCTTGTTGTGCTGGGTTGACCTATATCGGGTCAAAGCCGATCGCTTGTAGGTATGTCCTGCCTGAAAATTTTTTGTGATTTTGGAGCCTCGATTCGATGGCCGTTGGAGCGTTTGAACTGTCGGCACTAGTTCTCGAGTTTTTAGGGGCGTTTCCGGTGAAAGGATTTGTTATCCTACTCTAATAAGGAGTTCCTTCCCTCCCATTTTTTTTGACAAAAGGTATTTTTTGATTGCTTGATACAATAGTACATGTTTTTGCTGATGGGGCCGGACTATATATTGGCATTTTGGTCTGATACACTATTTTCCTACAGGGAACCTCATTTGGCATTTTTCAAAACTCCTACTAGCGGGCCGCTTTTAGGGGGGGGGGGGATTCCCCTCGCCTATTCAAAATTCGTCCATGGGGATAGTCTTGAATATCTTTTGTGGAGTTCACCTTTAACCGGCTTACAGACGTTGCCTCATTAAAAACTTTGCCGGTAAAAACCCTTCTTTTGGGATAAAAACTTGGTCAAAGGAAAAGAGTGCAACGGGTACCCCTTTGGGGCCTCGAGGTCTTGCAATAGAACTAACGTCCCAGTAGCTTTTGATTTTGTGCCTGCACGAAGGTTAATTCTGGATTTAGAAAAAAAAAAAAGAATGGTCGTAGCTTAAAACTAGAAATACCGGCGATGCATTGGGATTGGTCTATTATAACTGCCCCGGGGGAGGGGGGAGGGTGGGGAGATGCAGCGTGGATCTTTACTCTGTTTTGTCAAGTTTGATTGGGGGTGAGACCTAGCTTGCTCGATGTTTCATTCGGGGGTGGAGGCATGAGCATTGGTACCACGTCGCATATAATGAACATTTCCCTTGCCATGTATTGTTCCTTGTAGACGGTTTTCATCCCCTCCTTTGTCGGGAATTTTATCACGTGGTGGAGGGTGGATGGTACCGCTCTCATGCAGTGTATCCAAGGCCGTCCAAATAAGGCATTATACCTAATATCTCCCTCGATGACATGGAATTTGGTGTCTTGAGTTGTGTGGCCATGACAACCGGAAGGACAATTTCTCCTTTTGTCGTTTAACTTGCCATGTTGAATCCGTTGAGGACCTAAGTGATTGGCATGATTTGTTCGAGCAACCCAAGCTGTTCTATCACCTTCGACATGATGATATTGGCCGAGCTACCTGGATACACGAGTACACATTTTATCTGAGAAGAATTTACAAGAAAGGAGATTACCAGGGCGTCGTTGTGGGGTTGAGATAGGGCCTCGGTGTCCTTTTCGCTGAATGCGAGGGCATCTTTGGGGATATATCTCCAAGTCCATTTTTCTCTGGTGATGCGTATTTTTGTTCTTCTCATTATGGGTTCCTGCGGGGCATCGGCCACCCTATGATCATGTGGATGACGTGTTGTGGCTCGTTTGCCTTATTTTTCTTGGTTGCCTCCCTCTATCGGAATTGATTTTTGGCCCGATCGCTAAGAAATTCCCGAAGGTGCCCTTTGTTGAGCAGTTGAGCCAATTTCTCTTGTAGCTGATGGCAATCCTTGGTCCTCTGACCGTGCGTGTTGTAGAACTCACACACTAAGTAGTAATTCCTCTATGAAGGGTCTGATTGTATCAATTTGTACCAGTTGGCGTCTCTGATCTTACTGATAGCGAACATGACGTTTGAAACATGAACGCAAAAGTTATATTCCGATAAGTGTGGCACATTTGTTGGTGCTATGTTTCGATCGAACTTGGTTCTTTTGACGAGCCCTCAAGGGTCCTGTCCTCAATCTATCCTTCGATTGTTGCGAGGTAGGTTCCTCCTTGGGGCGTTCCTTCTGTCTTCGAGGTACGGCTGCTACCTTTCTTTGTTTGGTTTCGATTCTTTTACCAGGAGTCTTTTTGGGTACACTGAATCTGAAAGGGCTCCCAGTTTGTTGTCCTCGGCCCTGACCTTTGACTGGTAGCGGTTGTGGACATCCGACCAAGTCATGGCCGGACATTCGATCAGGTTCTGCTTTAGTTGTTTCGAGGCCACCGAGCTTCGTTCGTTTAGGCCTTGGGTGAAGGCCTATACTGTGCAGTTGTCAGAGACAGGCGGCAGCTCTATACGTTCCATCTGGAAGCGGTACACAAATTCCCGTAGCATCTCGTTCTCTCTTTGATTGATTTTAAAACGTCGAACTTCCTTGTTGCTACCTTGATCGCCCCCCGTGTGCTTTTACGAAGGATTCTTCTAACATAGCAAATGAATCTATGGAGTTGGGAGCCAAGTTGTGATACCACATCATATCCCCCTTCAGAAGCATTTCTCCAAATTTTTTCAGCAATACGGACTCAATATAGTCGTTCTTTATATCGTTACCATTTACTGCGCAGGTATAGGCAGTAACATGTTTGTTGGGGTCGGTAGTACCATTGTACTTAGGGAGTTCCGGCATTCTGAATTTTTTAGGAATGGGCTTTGGGGCCGCTTCTTCGGGGAATGGCCTCTGTATGAACTTCTTTGAATCCAAACCTTTTAGGATTGGGGGTGCTCCCGGGATCTGGTCCACCCTAGAGTTGTAGGTCTCGACCTTTTTATCGTTGGCTACAACCATCTTCTAACCTTATTCGATCCTTTTAGTGTGGTCCTCGAGCATCTTCACTATGGCGGGGTCAACCACTGACCCGTTATTGCTTGATCGTTTGGGCACTTGCTCGGCGGGGGGAGCTGTCTCTAGTGCCAATGTACTGGGAGTTCTCGGATGGCTTTGAAACTGAGAAATAGCAAGTTGCTGTACCTGCAACATTTCAAAAATAACATGAAGACTAACTTCTTGTTCTTCCCGGGCCGGGGTTTTTTGAGCTTCCTGTTTGTCGCTGTGCGGTATGCTGCTATTGGCGTGAGAAGTTTCGTCGACTTGCTGTGCTTCCTATGAGTCCGCATCTGCTAGAATTAGTTCGAGCGCTTATCGGGATTCTGTAGTAGTATTCGGCGGCCGCGACAGCCACACCATTTTCCTAATGATTCTCGAGGTGGTCGTTCTCTACTCTGTTTACTGAGCCATACATTTTTACGTGAAATCAAAAGATCTTGGACAAGAAAAAGTGCAAAAGATAATGTGCGTTTGTGCAATGAAACTAGCAAGAAAATAATCACTATTGTTTTTTGCCCCACAGTGGGCGCCAAACTGTTAACCATGAAAATGGTAACAACAATTAAATTTGTGAATGAGATTATAAAATAGGTGATCTATTCCCGAGCTAGTTGTTAGAGCAGTTGATTCTAATAATATGGAGTTTAATGGTGAAATGCAAGCTAGAACGAGATAGTAGTCGAACCAAAGGGCCTACTGCCCGGGTATAGATCTGGTCGATGGGTGACCTCGAGGTCAATGTTAGGATTGAATTCGAGCTATCGGGGATAGTCGGGGATGGGATAATAGTTATACATATAATTAAACAAGGACCTTTATGGCCAATACTAAGCTATATGATGAAGAACAACTAAGGAAATGATGGATATCAAGGTGACTTCGAGCCGATATCAAGTGATAAACAAAGAACAGACAAGAAGACGATAAAGCTAAATGACTTCGAGCCAGTGAGGACAAGCAAGTTAGAGAGGAGAAAGAGAGAGAAGATATTATTGCACTAGAATAGAATGGATGGAGCTCTTCCTTTATAGGGTGTTAGTGACTCCCCTTTTATAGAAAGGGGGAAGTCCAATCTTAGTACAAGATACGTTGTGTGATACAAGAAATTTGATGGGACAACCGGCTAGCTATGATATGTGCGTGGGCTGATGTCGAGCCGCTTGTATAGACGTGATCGAGCCTAGGTGCATTCCTCGAGAGATCCCTGCGTTCGCTGAGGATTTGGTTGACATTATCCTTGGCAGCGTATCGGCTGATCTTGAGGGAAGTGACTGGCTCAAGATCTTGGGCTTCCAGGACCACCCTTTCGAAAGGCATTCAGTCGAGGAGAAATTGGTCTCCCAGATTTCACCGTGCACACCATTATTCTCTAATTAATTCACTGAACTCTGTATTATTTGCCCTAAAACTAGACTCCAATTGATTCTATGATTAATTTCTTTTCTTGCTTATGTGTGTTTGATTTCTTTCCATATTTGTTCATCTAATTGAACGCTATTTAAACCATCTCCCCTTTCCCCTTTAGATAGACTCGAACTCTCAATACACTCATTAAAAAACTTATCTTTTCACTCTGATTCTTTGCTCGTTTGTTTCTGGATTCGGCAGGTTGAAAGCCATGGCCAATTAATTTTTGACTTAAACTATTGTGTTGTATTTTGTTGCTTTCCTACCTTACTAGTAAGTAATTATCCCTAGCCATTTTATTTTCTATGTCTCCTTAATCAGTGTTGTTCGACCAACATATTTGAACTTTATTTTGAGCATGATTCTGCCTTTATGCTTCTATGAGTTCATAATTGACAATGTTAATTTTTTATTTTGAATAATAATATGAATCCTTTTAAAACGTAGCTTAATGATTTAACTTGTCTCATGTACACTGTTTGCTAATCCTAAACCTGTTTTGAACTTAGTATCCTTAGGATACCACTAGCATGAAATTAGTTCATCAATCCTTACTGTACAGACTTGTATTGTTACCTAATTCATGTGCCCTACTAGGAGGTCTTGTATCTTGATGGATTCATGTGATAACATGACTGTTTGCCTTAACACATTGCCTAAAAGCTTTTGTGATTAAACAAGGTTGTCCTAAATGTTAGCATGCACACATAGCGTAATTAGGTATATTCTGACTTGACCTGTTTGAAACTGTGTACTTTTCCACCCTTGATTTTTTTATTAATGCCATTATGCCTACATGTTCTGTGTTCTAAAATTCTGTCATAGTAGTCTTCTTCTGAGAAATCCAAACTGTTTTAAATCTGTCCCTACTTCTTTTTATATTCTGTTACTCTTTTTAAAAAAAACTCCCAATCGTAGTCCTTTAGGTTCTATCCTCAACCACCCCAGTATAGGCACTACTCAGGGTCTATGTGAGACTCTTGTGAACTCTAAGACACTGGGAACTGGTTCCTTATCTATTTTGGATCATTTCTGAGTATGTGGTTCTTGTGTGAGCAGTGCCCTGGATCCCTGAGGCCCTTAGGAACTTTGACACACTGGAAACCTGATTCTATATGTCTTGTGGGTGAATTACTCATGATTGGCTATGCTGTACGTGTGAAGTAAGACTCGAGGTGGAAATGGTTTGAAGGCCTAGTTGCCAAGGGGTATTTGGGCCTGATAAAGGCTCCCTATAGTTTGTGCCTTTACTATCATGTAATTCATTTTATAATTTGGTCTGTAATAACTTTGTAATAAACAGATTATAGGGTATTTAGTAAAATTGGGAGGGTTTCTTTTTTCCTTTGTCAAACTGTGTAGGAATCCAGCCTATAGGGTTTCATCTACAGTGTTAGTTCTGCTCATTTTGTCCAAAACTGTTAAGTTCTACGTTCTTTAGAGGTCTTGCCTATAGGATTTTCATTGGTGATGTTGATTCTGCTAAAATCTATTGTGTTCACGTATTAGAGATCCGGCCTATATGATAAATATTACAACTTTTGTTTGAAATTATGCATATAGGATACCATAATTTGTCCAATAAAGTGTGTTAGCAATCATGCCTATAGGACTAATATTTGCTCAACTATTATTTGGAAATGTGTCTAAATTTTTACCGTGTGCTATTTAATTAGAAATCATGCCCATAGTATTAAGTTCAATTCAGTGCTAGAAATCATACCTATAGGGTTAAAATTAGTTCAACATTAGATATCATACCTATAAGATCAAAGACAGTTCGAACTTAGATATCCTTCTTATAGGGTAACAATCATCATGCTTGTAGAAGTCATGCCTAAAGGATTATGCTAATTGGTTCTGAATACAACCGCCACTGTCAATCACTTAGATAATATGCCAATAGGATTAAAATAACAATTCTGGATTTGTGATTGTGATGCACTACTTTCTGAAATACCCAAATACTGTAAATAAAGTCAGTAGGCAAATAATAGGTCTTAACACTCGCATTAATAAGACTTGTTGTGTATATCACTGCTCGCATGTTCCATACATAGATATCCTGCCTATAGGACTTTCATATTAATAAAGCCTGTCAATCAATTCCGTGCATTTGATATTTATGTGTGGAGGTCAATAAGTAACCGTATCTACTTTTTATCTGAAAGTCCTAGCTATTTTGCTTGTCGCCTAGTATTTCACAATTCTGAGCAACCTAGGGTCAGTCTAGAACCATCCTATATAGAGGTATTTTTGCCTCCAGGACCATAGGTAAGGGACGGGTAGGGCACACAGAAGAAATGAACTATAATCAACTAGAGTGGTTTAAGTAACAACTTAAAGATAGTAAGCGGGGAGCAGATGTGACTACCCAATTTCCAAACCCGGTCGTGATGGCGCCTCTCGTGAAGACAAGTCCAGCCAACCATTCTTAAACAACCTTTTCAACAATAATTAAACATAAATAAGCAGTCCAAATATGATATATTATTAATAATTAGCGGAAGCAAAAACCCAAACGCAGCCCAAATCGGGGTGTCACAAGTCAGGAGCATCTAAAGAAGACTGAACACGACTATGGAAAAAAATAATATACATAGTAAAATTCTGGAATCAAAGGACAATGTCCGGTGCCGCGAACGCCGGGGGTCATCTTGCTCAGCTACAATAGTATACCTTCAATCATCTAATAATCTGCTACCGGGCGAACAATACCTGCAACTGCACGCGAGGTGCAGGGAGTAAAGTGAGTACTCCAACTCAGTGAGTAATAAAAGTAAATAATAGATGAAAGCAAGAAATCACGTAAGGCACTCCATCATGCTATATAGAACAGTACAACCCTTTTGAGAAAAACAGTAAAGCCGTGAAACCCTTTGGAAAACATCTGGGCTCAGTTAAAACCTCTTTTGAAAATATTTCTTTTCAATAGTTTAAGCAAATGAATGCGACACAAATAGTGCAGTCAGCATGTAAGTCAGCCCCTCAGGCACAACACTCCATCAACAAATAACACCGGGGTATCCGGTAAACAGTGCAAGAAGTAGCATNTGCCCGAGCCACCCATATTCATTTATCGTTGACGGCGCTCACTGGGGGTGTGTACAGACTCCGGAGGGGCTCCTACAGCCCAAGTGCAATATCAAGCCATCACGTGGCATCAATCAAATCCCGGTCAGTCATTGTTACTTGACCCATATACATCACATAGTGCTATTGTCACCATTGTTTCAAGTTCATACTGCGGCGCACAGCCCGAGCCACCGATAATGTATCAAGTCACATCACACAGTGCCATTGTTACCACTGTTTTAAGTTCCTGCTGCGGCGCGCAGCCCGAGCCACCCATGATCAGTCCAGTAAACATCATAAGCCCCATGGGCATTTATAAAACAGTAGTTCTCAACCCGAAATAACATTTAAAAATATCATTTTAGTTTTCAAAACTTAGAAATATGGCTGAGTTTGCAAAACAGTATTTAAAACCTTGGACTGAGACCAATTGATATGCAAGATATGCTAAAACAGTAATATCAATCCCCGAAGGATTCACATAGTTGGAACGAAGCCCAAACATGGCAATCAGCCCATAGTATGATGATAACAAGTAGTTTCAGTCAAATACGCGGTAAAATCAACAATCGAGACGGACCAAGTCACAATTTCCAACGGTGCTCTACCCCACGCTCATATCCAGCATGCAAGTCACCTCAATACAGCACTATGATGTGCAAATCCGGAGTTTCAAACCCACAGGATATCATTTACAGGTATTATTCACCTCTCGCGATGCCTTTTCCCTCCAAATCGGCCTCCACGTGCGTCGAATCTATCCAAAATCAGAGCGAATGCATCACAATAAGCCAATGGAACAATACCCAATCGAAAACAATCGAAAAATAGCAAAATTCCGAAACTAACAAAACCTGAGCCCCGGGCCCGCTTCTCGAAAAATTACAAAACTTACATTACCAGATTCCTCGTCTCGCCACGAGTTCATACATATCAAGAACTCCCAAATCCGAGCTCAAATGACCTATCAAATCCCAATTTGAAGCATCAAAACTCAAGCCCTAGCTTTACCCCTTTTTAACCAATTTCCACGAATTAAAATGTTGAAATCATAATTAGATGATGTTTCTAGGTCATAGGACTTACCTCCATTTGATTCCCAGCCATAACCCTCCAAAAATCTCGACAAAAGCTCCCAAGCTCGCCCAAAAATGGAGGAAAAATTAACTTGGTTCGCGGATGAAAGGTCCTTAAAACATTCTGCCCAGCTGAACATTCCTTCTTCGCGAACGCGATGGCCCTCTTGCGTTCGCGACGGCCAAAAATCCACTGGGCCACTTTTACTCTTCGCGAACGCGGAGCCCGTCCTGCGAACGCGATGCCTCAGCTGCCTTCCCTACATGAATGCGTCTCCATGACTACGAACGCGATGACCATCCAGCTCCACTTACGCGAACGCGAGCCCCCCAGTCGCGGACGCGATGCACTAAGGTCAGGGGACCCCCAAACTCCCTTTACACGAATGCGTGCCCCAGACGCGAACGCGAAGACCAATGGCCTCAGACCTACGCGAACGCGACTAATGCCTCGCGAACACGAAAGCCGAATTGGCCTGCAACTGCTGCTCCTCAACTCCTCGAAACACTCCGCTAGCTATCCGAAATCACCCCGAGGCCCCCGGAACCTCAACCAAAGGCACCAACATATCCCAAAACATCTTACGAACTTGTTCCAATCATCAAAACACGCCAACATCACCAAAATCATCAATTCACCACGGATTCAAGCCTAAGTTTCTTCAAAACTTCCGAAACACGCATTCGATCAAAAACCCGACCAAACAATTTCTGAATTACCTGAAAATTTGCGCACATATCCAAAATCACCCAACGAAGCTACAGCAACTCTCGGAATTCCATTCCGACCCTCGGATCAAAATCTCACTTATCAACCGGAATTCGCCAAAATTCTAACTTCGCCAATTCAAGCCTAATTCTACATCGGACCTCCAAAATCACTTCCGGCCACGCTCCTAAGTTACAAATCACCTCCCGAAGCTAACCGAATTGTTGGAAATCACATCCGAGCCCTCTAACTCAATAGTTAACATTCGGTTGACTTTTCCAACTTAAGTTTACCTTAAAGAGACTAAGTGTCTCATTTCTTATCACAACCAATCCAAATCAAATCTAACGCACCACATACCAATAATGAAACATGAAGAAGCATAAACTGGGGAAAACGGAGAAGTAACACATGAGACGACGTGTCAGGTCGTCACATCCTCCCCAACTTAAACAAACGCTCGTCGTTGACCGTACCCAGAGTTGCCCTAGAAGCCAACAAAAATCTGAACGACCTAACCAAGCATATACCCGGGGTGATCCCACGTCACCCAATCTCACATAGGTCCGATAACACAACATAGCTGAAATATCACAACCCACCTAGACCATGACCCGTAGAACCACATCGCACTTTCCGAAATTGTACGCAAGACCAGAACCTCACATCTATACTCAGGATAAGTCCGAACCAGCAGTAATAACCCATACTTGAAACCTCAATGAAATCATACGATATGCCACGTAATCCAAGCACTCGAAACGATAATTTCCATTCACAGTAGTTACCCACAACAACCAAATACCGATAGAAAACCTCTTTTTTAGCTAAAGTCTTATTCCATCACTTTCATATACTGCCAACGATAAATAAAACACGCGATAAACTGTAACAATTCCTCAGGTCACCCATATATGAAGCCACTTCCTTGTTGACTAATACCACAACAGATTTCCGGGCCAAACCTCGATATAAACCCTCTAACCGGCTGAAATCACATCTGTTCGCGTTCATTAATGACTCTAACGATCACCTCTAATTCAACACACCACCCTAGTGATACG
This sequence comes from Nicotiana glauca, assembly GCA_026770625.1. Lineage (NCBI taxonomy): Eukaryota > Viridiplantae > Streptophyta > Magnoliopsida > Solanales > Solanaceae > Nicotiana > Nicotiana glauca. The sequence continues at coordinate 129,176 of MU693443.1, forward strand.
ACACCTTAATACAGGCCTAAGCCACAACTTGCATAATGCACGCACCATTAAGGAATGGTCTGGACATACTCAAATCATGACAAATAACTCAAACAAAAGAGCTGTACCCCAAGCTCAACAGTACCATTACAACACAAAGCTGAGACCCCATCTAACATCATAGAAATAGAGTATCTGAATCCTCCTCGAAAGGTCATAACTTCACGTGGCCTCGCCACAATGGGCGATCCCACCCAAACACTGTTACACATGAAGCACCTCAAGTCACCATGCTCAAAATAGACAGCCACACACAGACTGATGTCTGAAACCAAGCCATCTATCACACCCACGGTGAACCAAGTAATACACACCATTCAATCCTAAAAGGACACAACCGATGCACTATTTGCCGAGCAACACCCAATACGGACTTTCCTTAGAAACCAGGAAGCAAGGCATACAGAATAGCATTTGGAAAACTATTCTCGACATCACACTATTGCGGCGTGCAACCCGATCCAGATAACATACCCGTGGCGGCGTGCCACCCGATCCACACAAATATTTCACATAGGGAGATGCACATCGAGCCAAATTTGCTCATTATAAAAAAATACCGAGTATCGGTCATAAGCATACTAAGTGCATAATGATATCTATATATAGCGTTGTAAGCTACAAAACTCAAACACAATGAATCTCGATAGTACCGCACTATACGTGCCCGCAGTTCGAAAATCATAACGCCTCACAGCGCCGAAAAAGCAACTCATAGATCTCCCCAAGTCACTAACAAGCTCAATAACAATAGATTCGACCTATCCCTCGACAATATATATCGGGGCCAACCAAGCCATCTCAATCTGAATACGTAGCCCCATCGGCCTGCCAACATACTCAATACCAAGAATCCTGAAGCTGCTCCTTCCACTTTTTATAACTCCTGCCGGAGCCGTACGATACGGTGCCCGGCGCCAAATAAATGCTGAAATCCACAATCTCGCCCGACGACATGCCCGGCCATAAGGAACGCATCCGAAAAAGTCCTTCAATACCGGAACTGAATCAATGGTAGAAACCTCTATACTGACATCCGTCACAAAGGCCCATTTAATAAAAGCAATCCTTGCTAGCCATCCGCTGGCCTTTGGAACCCAAACCATCCTGCTAGAACATAGTCCGATGCACTCCGCCACGCAACCCATGGCATTTTCCGACATAACCCATAGCACAATAGTCTAGAATAACCCAATACTGAGACAACAAGTCTACACCGCAATATCGTATCCACAATCCAATATACCAAGCAAAGAAAGATGCACTCGAGTCTCCAAATCCAAATAGCCGCTAAACGGTGCCAATACACACGATCCACAACTACCACATAGTCTGTACCTGAGAACTCCTAGTCTCCAACTCCATATAGCATACAAATCACTGTACCTGATCCCAAATTCCATAGTATGAGTACATATCACACAACAAGTACCCATTCATTCGACGAAATATATTCTAAAATTCCCCCTGTGCCACCAAACAAACTCAGATATCAGCAGTCGATCTAACAAGAAAATGCCGCAACACTACCGAAGTGCCAACAACTTAATCACATTTCCCTCTTTCTGCAGCATATACCCTCATCAAATCACTATGATTGGCAATACCATTTTCCTTAGTCATATGAGGATCATTCGCCCTAATCATCTGAAGATCGATTCTTTAATCACTTATAACTGCCCGTACTGCTTAAGAATTTAATGACTTTCCCTTCCGAACTGAACCGAACCTTACACACACAAATCCCAATACTCCACAACATATCGCATATACCATACCACACTAGGATAACATGAGAACTTTTATCTCCCTTCCGCGCCGCAG
>MU693444.1:2653-22636 GCA_026770625.1 Nicotiana glauca
CTTCCATTTGAGATTCGCATTCTATTTATAGCTGAGGATATCTCGTTTGTCACATCTCGGCTTGGTAGGATCGAGGGGACGGCTTCCCCTCTTGGAGGGATACTAGTCGTGACGCTTATTCCCTAGCTAATCTGAATCGAACGAGGTCGGATCCTTAAGCTACTCACATAAAGTAATCGGGACGGGATCGTGGCCGTCGTAACTGAGCGGTCAAATTTTGACCAATACAGTTAGTCCCTCCGTCCGTCGAGGTCGTGCCTTGCCGACCTTGACAGGCGGACCATGTTCGCGACATCATCACACTGAGTTCGACATACACTACCCCTTAAATATACCATGAGTCCTTAGAGCAACCTAGGGGAGGGGAATCTCGCTAATTCCCGGGTAATGTTACGACGATATCGAAGCCACAACTTCGGTTGATAAATGGAACGACACGTTGCTAAGAAACTGAATCATTTTGCACCTCGTCATATCTTAATGGCGACTGTTGGTTTTCACGCTCAGGACTTGTGGCCTATAAATTGGGTGAGCTCCATCATTTGCCTCACACTTTTCCGCTTGTCTTTTCAGATATTTTCAAGACATCTCTCTTTGAGTTGATCTAAGCCTTCCTTTTATTGTTTTCTTCACGCAACATTCCTTCATCCCTTCTATTCTTCCCATATCGCTTCCTCCTTCATTTCTGGATTACTGATGACGAGTGCTTCTTCTGGAGATAATCTTCAGGTTGCCTTGCTGGCGGTTGAGGATCACGCTCCGGTGGAGGGGGATTCTGACCCGATGGAGAGCGAAGAGGTCCCATCGGTGGAAGAGATACTGTTCCGCCCTGGGAGAGCGGTGGCAGACTTCAGCGCCGACGGGGGCGTGGAGCAGGTAGACATCAGACCGCTCATGGGGGAGATCGGGATAAAGGAGCTGAGGGAGCGATGGGGCATTCCTAGTTATATTGAGATGGTACCGGCCTCCCATGACGAAAGGGTTCAGATAGACTGCGCTGGGTTCTGTTCATTCTATGTCTATCCCTTTCTTGTGGGGTACACACTTCCACTTTCAATATTGGTGGTTGACTTCTGTCGCTACTACGAGGTGTGCCCTGCTCAAATCTCCCCTTATTTATACAAACTTTTTTTCATGTTCATCAAATACGCGGAGTTGGCCAGTCATGAGGTCACTCTGAGACACGTGCTCACTCTATTTGCTCCTCAAAGGATTCGCGGCACTATGATTCACGCGCGCCCTCGCGGGTCGAGGGGTTTGGTGGTTAAGATGGATGATAGGACCAACCATCGTTTCTTCGATAATTTTTTCTATGTGCGGACTGAGCATCTCGTGGCGGACCTGTCCGGGTTTTCTGCAGTGTGGAACTTTGCCCGTAAGTCTTTGCCTTCGGCTATCATAATCTGTTTCGGTTTCCCTTTCTACATCAGGTGCTGCGTACTCTGACCTTCTTTCGTCGTTTTGCAGCTTACAAGGCGCCACCACCTCCCCTGAAGGGGATTCGGGAATGGGTCGAGGCCATCCTTCCCCATACAGCGGGCGTTCATACGTGGGTGACGTTCCATTTGAGATTTGGGCGCAGGCCCCTCACAGGTACGATAACTTACCTAACTTCTATGATTGTTCTTTTTCATCGAACTTACTTTCCGGGCATTATTTGCTATGGTCGGGGAGGGTTCGCCGAGTTAGGGCCCCACAATTGGCGTTCCGTCGACCAGCCGCATCCGCTTGTATTAGCGCGATACCTACGGTTCGCCCTCCGTCGATAAAGGCATTGGTGGAATGGGTGGTCATAACTACTCCTACCAGGGTCGCGCCTCAAGACGAGAGGGCGTCCGACACTGCCCGTCCTCGAGCTGACTCATCGTCAACTAGGGAAGAGGAAGGGGCATCGAAGCGGCGAAGAGTAGGTTTTGAGATGGCTCCCCCGACAGTGATTAACTTGGATTCTCCCCCGACGAACCTGGAAGAAGGCATTGTCGCATTGTCCGCCGTAGCGGGAGAACAGATTGTTGGGGTTGTCCCCGCTGGTCGGGGTCGGGAGCATTCCATCGCTACTACGGATGCTGCAGAATACTCTGTTGAAGCAGAGGGTCGGCTTCTGCATGCTGCTATCACGACCTTGAATGCACCGCCTTTATCTTTGGCAGGTCATGCCACACCTTCGGCGGTGGAGAGGGGGAAGAATGTAATAGTTGACGACTATGAATCTGAGTCTGAGTTAGATCCTGACGACGTTCGGATGTTCGAGGAGGGCATCACCCACATTGTGGTCAACACGGAAGGATCGGCCCGCATCGTTGAGGTCTCTTCTGATGTGAACTTGTTGACTCAGGGGAGCAGTTTGGTACCACAGTTCAGCCTACTATGCTCCGAGACTGAGAATGAGTCCCTGAGGAATGTTACGGATGTCGAGGTGATGGTCGAGGTGGCTGTGATGGGCTTGCGGGTATGTTATACCGGAACTCAATTTATATATATACTTTTATTGTGGAGCGGATACAGGCCTGACCGTTTTTCTTGTTTGGCAGACGTACATGCTAGAGATAGAGAATATTCGTAGGGCCAATGTTCAGTCGAAGGTCTTTTTGCAGATGTTGGGCAAGTATCGTCGTTATCGTGACAGATGTTGCGAGTTGCATAGGCGTTTGAGGAACGATCCCAGCAATCGGGCACTGGCGGAGGAGTTGGAGAGGAAAGATCATGAACTGGTCGAAGTGCTTCGCAGTAGGAGTGAGCTCAAGGAGCAAGTCCGCCTTAAAGACGAGGAGTTTGTGGTGGGAAGAGGGGTCGCCGCAGAATGTGAACATCTGCAAGGTAAGTTGCGAGCCCTTCAGTTGGAGGTGGAGCAGAGCCAAGTCAGGGCTGCGGAGGTGGACGCCGAATGGGGAGCGAAGCTGGGCGCACTAGAGGTTAAGGTCTCCGATCTGGAGTGTGGGGAGAGGGATGCTTCGGCGTAGGCGGCGGCGGTTCGTGTCCACGAGTCTGAGCAGGAGAAAGAGAGGACTACTGCTGCTCTTACGGAGGCGAGGCTCGAGGAGCGAATTGGTGAGATAGACCAGGAGGCCCAGGATTTATCGGACCGGATAGCGGTCTTGGAGGAGGAAAATCGGCGTTTAAGGGCTCTGGTCGGGCCATCCCGCACTGCTGTTTCCCACGAGGCTCACGAACTCTGGGTTTACGCCGAGGCTCAGCGCGATATTTTCAAGAACTTATTGGAAGCGGGCACCGTATCTGATGCGGCTTATGAGGATGCATGCCAGAAAGCTTGTGAGGATCGGGGTAGGTGTGGGTATGATGTGGCTACGCCCGAAGCCGATGGTGGGGTAGGTGGTGGTGACGAGGGCTCTCGTGGAGGTGGTGACGGCGGTGTTGACGCCGAGTGAAGAAATATTGTTCTTTGTTTTTTTATTTTTACTTTGTTCGTTAGTTTGTCTGTTTCATGTTGTCGCTTTCTTTTTTCTCCCTTCCCCCCTTTTTCTTTGGTTGACTGGCCAGGGCCAGATGTAAGCGGCAATAGCCCGCATCTCCGACTTAATGAATGAAGCATTCTTTATTGTTATTTGCCTTCTGTTTCAGTTCTATATCGGTTTGTGACTTGGTTGCGCGGGGTACCACCGGTTTTAGTTCGAGCGAGGTCGAACTATAATATGTCGATGGCGAAGGCACTTAGCCTGAGTCCCAGTTCGAGCAAGGTCTAACTGTAATATGGCGATGGCGAAGGCACAGCCTGAGTCCCAATTCGAGCAAGGTCGAACTGTAATATCTCGATGGCGAAGGCACTTAGCCTGAGTCCCAGTTCGAGCGAGGTCGAACTGTAATATGTTGATGGCGAAGGCACTTAGCCTGAGTCCCAGTTCGAGGGAGGTCGAACTGTAATAGGTCGATGGCGAAGGCACAGCCTGAGTCCTAGTTCGAGCGAGGTCGAACTGTAATATGGCGAGGGCGAAGGCACATCCTGAGTCCCAGTTCGAGCAAGGTCGAACTGTAATATGGCGATGGCGATAGCACTTAGCCTGAGTCCCAATTCGAGCAAGGTCGAACTGTAATATGGCGATGGCGAAGGCACTTAGCCTGAGTCCCAGTTCGAGCGAGGTCGAACTTTAATAATATGGCGATGGCGAAGGCACAGCATGAGTCCCATTTCGAGCGAGGTCTAACTGTAAAATGTCAAGGGCGAAGGCACAACCTTAAGTCCCAGTTCGATCGAGGTCGAACTATAATATGGCGAGGGCGAAGGCACAGCCTGAGTCCCAATTCGTGCGAGGTCGAACTGTATTATGGCGATGGAGAAGGCACTTAGCCTGAGTCCCAGTTCGAGCGAGGTTGAACTGTAATATGTCGATGGCGAAGGCACAGCCTGAGTCCCAGTTCCGAACTATAATATGGCGAGGGCGAAGGCACGGCCTGAGTCCCAGTTCGAGCGAGGTCGAATTGTAATATGGCGATGGCGAAGGCACTTAGCCTGAATCTCAGTTCGAGCGAGGTCGAACTGTAATATGGCGATGGCGAAGGCACTTAGCCTGAGTCCCAGTTCGAGCGAGGTCGAACTGTAATATGGCGATTGTCTGGTTTGATCGTGGCCTTCAAGTCGTTTCATGGAGATTTATGATTCTTTGTTTGCGGCGTCTTCGCGCCGGTTTCCGGCCTGATACCGTAGGAAGAATGAGGTGGGGGCTCTTGGGAGCTTCTCCGCTGACTCTGGTTTGAGTTGAGTTATCTTCTTGATGCTTCTTTTGTTTTGATCCGGGAAGAACTACGTGTTTTCACTAGGAAATTTCCACGGACGGCGCCAAATTATTTGACTCAAAAGTTGAACAATACTTTTTCGAGCAAATCAATCAATATAGTTGAAGAGGTAAATCATAATCAATCATAATTAATAACGGATCGAAAGACATAACAGAAAAATAGAAGATCAAACAGGAAAAATATTGGGGGGAAACTTTTATTGATCACTGAACTTTGTCCCACCTCCCCATGAGGAGGTTCGGGAAATTATAATTCAATTCTTTTCCCCCGGGAGGGTCGGAGGTCTCAGATCTTCTTTCCCCTCACCTTAAGCTCCTTTCCTTTTTCATGGAGCTCTCTTGTCTCTCATGCTTTCTGAGATCCTGGATTACCAGTTCTGATCCCCCCCCCCCCCTTCATTTGAGATTCGCATTCTATTTATAGCTGAGGATATCTCGTTTGTCACATCTCGGCTTGGTCGGATCGGGGGGGCGGCTTCCCCTCTTGGAGGGATACTAGTCGTGACACTTATTCCCTAGCTAACTGAATCGGACGAGGTCAGATCCTTAAGCTACTCACATAAAGTAATCGGGACGGGGTCGTGGCCCTCGTAACTGAGCGGTCAGATTTTGACCAATACATATTATATTACATTTAATGTAATACAAAAGTACACTGATATTTCATTATAAAAATATATATCTATAATACTAATACAAAAAATAAAAAATGCAATCAAACGAAATATAAAATGATATCATTTTTATATCTACATTAGTTTCATAATCCCAGTAACCAAAGGTTTTTCAAGTCAATTGGGTCCAAAGTCAAGCCATCGCTGTCTAATTTTGTCACTTAGAAGTCATCGTTTTGTTTGGTCCAAGTCAAGCATTCATGTATCTGTCATTTATCTTCCCATACCAGTCTATTTCAAGATAATTATAAGCATAAAATACAAAGACCCTCACAAAATTTAGCAGAATTTTTAGAATGACCTCATTTTCTGTTATTTTATTTGGTACTTGCATTTTAGTTGTATTAGGTCGCAAAGTTAATTAAATATAACACCAAAAGGTGATGGAAAATGGTTAAGAATGAAAGAGTGTTCACACCAAAGAAAGGAAAGAGAGAAAAACTGACAACTTTAATTTCTTGATTAAAAGTTAAACACGCTTTGCTTGAATTTTAAAATAATTATTGTGTAACGCGTATGAATCAATCATATATCTTTCCTAAAAAAATTTCCAGAAAGTACGCAACTAAAATGATGGTGTAAATTGGTAGCTTCTCATATCGTCATTGAGAAATATTCACCTCATAGCTAGCTTTAGGAATATTAGATACAAGATTCATTTCTTAACATAGTATCAAAATCATGTTAATGTTCGTGTCGCAATGACGAACACCCATGTTATGTTGTCCATATTTCAGCTTCTAGTCAAAACGAATTGGAAGATGGTAAATATTCCACATTAATTAAGATATGGGTCACTGATCTCTATAGGTGATTTTCGATAAAAAAAATTCTGAATAAGGTAAAATTTTGGACAATTATTATCTTATAATGTCACGACCTAAAATCTCTCCAAAGGAATCGTGATGACACCTAATCTCTAATACTAGGTAAGGCTAACATTAACAGAAATAACGACAATATTTATTAACTTCGAACAATTCCGAAATAGAAATCTCTCAACAATTTATAGTCCCAAAACCGGTAGTACAAGTCATAAGTCTTTCTAGAAATAGTTGTACAAAATGAATCCATCATTGTTCCAGAACAAAAGGAAACAATGAAAATAAGTATAACAGAAGGTGACTCCGGGACCTGCGAACGCTACAGCAGGTTTACATTGAGTCTCCACAGCAACGATCCGCACAACTATTAACGACCGGATAACTGGATCTGTAAAAAAATATACAGAAGTGTAGTATGAGCACACCACGGCGGTGCCCAGTAACTATCAAGACTAACCTCGATGGAGTATTGACGAGGAATAGTCAAGACACCTATTTGTCTAATAAACTGAACAGAATATGACATACAACTAACAAGATAAAGGTAACAAACTAACGCCAATAGTAGGAAGAAACCAAATTACAAATAGTAGAGACGATAAGGGAAAAGCACAGATGGTACCGAAAAGAAACCAAGTAAATTAACACCAACATATCTGGGATACAGCCAAATAAGAAAATAATGTGCTTAAATAAGGAAAACGATGATAGCTCAACCAATCGCTTCATTTCTAATACACAATTCTGACAATCCCAATCCTCGAAATCTCATATCAAAATCACAACTTCCAAACCTTTAATACACATGGCACCTTGTGCCCACATATTTTCCTTTCACTTTACACGTCAAAATTCATGCGCTACTCAATACATCATATCCATATCAACTACTATAAGATGTTCAAGAAGTTCCATCTATATTTCATAAAGTAAATTCACAGTATCTAAACCAAATAGGAACCCAGCGAGAAAGAGGAAGTTTTTTTTTTAAATCATTTGAGTGAAGAAAATAACATTTTCGAATAAAATTTAAAATCGAATAGCTATTGCATTTAATATTTATCTCGTTAAAACATAATAACATTCCTTTTTAAATAAAATAGAGGAAAACCTTAGGCAAGTGAAGAAGATTAAGCCAGGGAAGCAATTGCAATAAAATATATTGATTATTAGAATTAGTAGATACTAAAAATATACGACGAGTTCTAATATAAAGGCACACAAGAAAGCATGATATGAATTCCTTCATTTTAAATCACGGTATTACGAACGACTCAGCAGGGCATGAGGAAATAAATCGATGCAGTAAATTTACTTTGAAAACTAATTCACCGGAATAATAGTATTAGGAAAAGAACTCGGGAAATGATGGCAAGTCAATAAATTAATGACAATAACTCGATCCTCAAAACTCAGTGAAAACGAGAAATACTATTATCAAAGTCTTGCACAAAGAAACTAAAGTCAATACAGTAAATCAAGGGATACCGAAATACAAGATATGTTGCGGCGCGCAACCCGATCCCACCATATAATATCAATTCACCCTTATTTCTTCTCAATATATCACCCTTATTCCTCTTGTTGCGGCGTGCAACACGATCCCACCGTACAATATCAATTCATCCTTATTCCAATACATCTCCCTTATTCCTCCTGTTGCGGCATGCAACATGATCCCACCGTACCATATCAATATCATAACAATAAAAATAATATGTTGCAGCGTGCAATCCGATCCCACTGTATATAATTTAAATCAACAACAACAAATCAAAAACTCAATTACAAGAATCTCAACCACCAAGAGTATGAGTACACGTCAACAAGAGAATCGCGTAAAAATCAAAGGAATACAACAACCTTTGCAAAAACAACAAGACATGTAAGGCACATGATAACTATACAGGCAACCACAACAATTTGTATATGCACAAAGTCATTAAGGAACTCACAATTAAGAAGTAACAAAATAATAAGGAAGGCAATCACTTCAATTAAGGCAAATAAGGGCTATATAGCAAGTAAGAGGTAAAGAAGTTCTGACAACATCGTATAGAGCATATTGAGGTGAAACTAGCAAATAGGAAACCCAATCATATCAGAACAACTTTCTACTTAGCGAATATAAGGACCTAAAAACCATAAAAGGCCAATTTTTTATAAATAAGTCTGAGCACGCACACGTCACCTCGCGTGCACAGACTACAATTAGCATAGGAGACTCAAATCATAAGGGGAAATTCCCCACACAAGGTTAGGCAAGATACTTACCTCAAAGAAAATAAACCGGTACTCTAAAATAAACTTCTCAGGTAAAATGAACTCCGGAAGGCTCAAATCTAACCAAAATAACTTCAAAGTACAAATAAACTCACAAGAAACTATTCCGAACCACAAAGCCTCAATCTTTATCAAATTCTAAAAATCGGTCCAAAAGTCGACCCCCGGGCCCGCACCTCAGAACCCGACAAATTTCACAAATTCGGACACCCATTCCAATATGAATTCAACCTTACAAAATTATCAAATTTCGAAATCATTTCGTCCCTCAAATCATGAATTTTCACTTTGAAAGTTCTCTTAAAAATTCCCTTTTTTTCCCAACCTAAAACACTAATTAAATAATAAAAATAAAGACAAAATCATGAAATATAATAAATTCTTGGTGAAGAACACTTACCCAATCGTTTTGCTTGAAAAAACCACAAAGAATCGCCCAAAACCGAGATCTAGAACTCCAAAAATGGTGACAATGGCAAACCCTTGAAATAGAGCACTATCTATTATGCCCAGATCTTTAAGCATTGCAAACGCGGAAGGATGCACGCATTCGCGAAGAAGAAAAATGAAGGCTGCCAGGATGACCATATGCGAACGCGAGCAAAGGGCTGCGAACGCGAAGAATAAAAAGAAGGAACCTACGTGAACGCGGAAAGAAGGACGCGAATGTGAAGAGTAAACGACCACCAGTGCCCAATGCCCGGTTCCTACTACGCGAACGCAAGAAGGCAACTGCAAACGCGAAGAATAGAAATGCAGAAGTACGCGATCGCGGAATGAAGCTCGCGAACGCGAAGAACAAATGATTCCTCCTCCGAAATAACCTTACGGGAACACGGAGGAAGTGGCGCGAACGCGATTAATGAAACCAGATAGCAGAAACCAGCACTTCAAAAATAGATGGAAATGGCCCGTGTCCCATCCGAAACACACCCGAGGTCACCGGGACCCCGTCTAGACATACCAACAAGTTCTATAGCCTAATACGGACTCACTCGAGGTCTCAAATCACATCAAACAATGCCGAAATGACGAATCGCACCAAGAATCGAACTTATGAACTTTCCAATCTTCCAACTTCTAAAACTCGTGCCGAAACCTATCAAACCAACCGGGGATGACGCCAAATTTTGCAGACAAGCCCCAAATTTAGCTTGAGAATGGTATGTGGCATAAGTTTTGCCAAGATTTTCCTATCTTACAATGGCTGTTAACTCAATATTTATAGTTATAGCTAGGGAAACAAGATCCTAGGATCAAGCCCCTCTTAAATGACAATAAAGATGGTCATTGATGAATATGTAATGGCAAGCCATGAATGCAAATATTCTCTGCAACGGCTGCACATTTAATGCCAGAAAATATTCTTCATGCAAATATTCTCTGCAACGGCTGCCCATTTAATGCCAGAAAATATTTTTCATTAAATGCTTTCTAATGAGAATCATTCGGTATGCTCACCTTGAATGTGCTCCCTTCGGGGTCCATCCGGTACCAATAACAGTTGTTGTTCTCGGTATTGATTGTTACTCGATTTATCTTTTGCGTGCCTTAGGTTCCACGTGTCGCACTACCATTCAATCATTTAACATAAAGCAACTTTAATCCTATACAATATTGTAGTATTACTAATAGTTGCTCAATTCCTAATACTTGTATAATAGGGCATTTAAAATAATTTTAACCAACACATTTAGCAACCACATTTCTACCATAACAAACAATAATTTTAACCAACACCTTTAGCAAACTCATTTCCATCTTAGCGCCTGCTAAGATCATTTTGTTCTGGTCACAAGACCAGCAGTAGAGTATAGTGCAAGTAACAGAGACCTCAGGGTTGAAAATTGCAAATCATTCAACAATTTTAACGAATAGCCTTTTATTTTACCCTTTTTCAAATCAACGTTGTCTTTTCATTTTTATTCAGATATTCATAACTGGTTAGTAATGCCCGTCATGACTATACATAATTTGATGTTCGTAAGAGAGGTAAATTTCAAATCTTAAAAGAGGAAAGTGGACGTATCGTTTATTAATGTTAACATCGGCCTAGGAAGGCTCCTTAAAATCTCCGACTCGTTTGCGTCCCCCACTAGCCCTCTTCGCCCATTGGTTTCTAATTTAGACTAGAATTGAGATTCTTGTTTCTTGTTTCACCATCAATAACGACCAACTATAAGTTGATGATATAGGATACCAAAGAAACTATCGATACCACAAAGCCTATGAATAACATTTCTAGGACAAGATAGTAAACAAGATAACATCACAAGGTAAGCTTTGATACAGAGCAGAATACATGACAAACTTCGTTGCTTACAGCTTGTGCCAAACCTTCGTCACAACATCCGAAAGATCAAGAAGCACTAACACTATTTACAAAATTAAGCACACTACACACACTGTCACAAGACCATACAGCAGCACATTCTCAGCCAGGAAAATGTCAAGGATGTAGACTACATTCAGCCGCCTCAAGAGGGGTAACAAAGAAGAAAACCCGATCTATATTTCACAGGTCGTAAAGAGGACGAGGGCTTCTGGGTCCAACCCCACTGGCATTCTCGTATGCAAATGATCGCCTACGGGACCAATATGCTTCTCTTCCTCCCGCACCTGAACATCATCATGTATCAAATTATTAGTCTCATTATTTCAACAAGTACCCGGTTGTACCACCAGAACATGCAAGATTTCTAATGCAAATTTTTTAGATTCAAGTTAATTAAAAGCAAAACTACATCATAAAATTTCCACCAAAAAAAATTCTCCACAAAGCTACAGAGGAATGAGGACATGCTGCTAATCTCTGAAACGTCAGGGTAGTACACTAGATCACTATACCAAACTGATATGCGAAGAGTTGGTAATTCAATTATAGGCTACTTATATAAGCCTAAACAGCCTGCACAGTACGTATCTGTAGAGAGGTGTGGTGGGCCAAACACCAATTTTGACTTTTAAACAATCAGTGGACTCCAGCAAGGATATCACTTTCAAAGTGAGCATCACTTAATTAAAACAATTGCCTCCACCTAATATCTCCATTATTGCCTCGCATTATCCTCTAAAAATTTGTCAATTTCCACAGTACACATTTGCCCCTTGACTCCTATACCCCTCAATGATTCTACCTAAATGAATTACAATAATAACCTTACAAGATTCTTCTAGATCTCTGCTTCTCCTACTTTCCTGGAGGGTACTTTCGGTTAGGAGACGAGCAATTACTCTAATGGCTAACAACTGGCAAAACGAGCCGCCAGAGGTGACGGCGCGAAAACAGATTATTGGAACGAATCAGATCGGAAACCATTCACCAACAAAAAAAAGTGGGAGCTTACCGGCAAAAGGAGATACCGGAGGAGTGGTACCGGCGGGGGAAACGGGAGGTGAATCTCTGTTCTGACTCCCGGGAGGCTTTACTATCATGATACTCCTTGTCACCCTTACTGCATCCTCACTACTTGGTTCCTCACTGAAGGATCTCGGTGTCGAAACTTCTGATTCTGTATCAGAAAAGAACAAGTGCTTCGTCAGAGTCGAATATATCTCCCCAAACGTAACGATAATTGCAGATTTCTCAGAGTTATCTATCAAAATCGCCTTTCTCATTTTTGAATAAGTTATCATGCAGTCCTTATTAAGGGGGAAAAGTAACGACTTTGGACATGATTTAGTTGAGCTTAACAAAAAATAGTAGTATCTGAAGATGAAATTGAAAAATAAATTAAAATTTTGTGAGTGAAAACTTGAAACATTTTGTTTCCTAAAACATGGATATCAAACTTCAAATGCTCCATTTCATGTTTGAAATTTAAATAACAGCTAATTTGATTAAAAAAACAGTTACTACTTAAAAGAATCTCCAATTCTTATTTCAAATACTGCTTCGTCTGTCATCAAACTAACCCGGAAATAAACAACGTAAGCTGCGCTATTTTTGCTGATTAACCTTTAACGATCAGATCCTTAAGAAAACAGTCTACATCCGTACAAGTTATAACAAAGATCATCGATCGGAATACATATTAATCATTATATCATAATTCGTAAACCTTCACAAACAAATATAACACGTTATAAGTGATGGTTCAGATTTAGTTTGGAAAAAAGGTAATTCAGTTTTGCTAAACGAATTATAATAGATATTGATTCTTTTGTTAATAATGGATGAACGAAACCGGCAACAAAAGCGTACCCTTGCCGGAATTAGAACGGGAGCTAAAAGTAGAATACTTCCGGAGTTTCCCGAGGCCACTATCTGGCTGGGGACCGGCAACGGTGTCGTCCCAGAGCTTGTCAAGTAAGCTCATGACGCAGATCAGCGAATCGGCGCACGTTAAGGGAAAAGAAAGAGAGAAAAGGAAAAGATAATAGAACTTTCCAGTATATCGTCTATCGAGGAATAAGTGAAGCTAGGGTGAGTGTTATTTATTGACGGCTGAAGCGTTAAAGGTCGAACAGATTTTGGGGATGAGATTGGATCTCAACCGTTGATTTGTGTCTGCTAGATCTAAGATGAAATAAACGGCTGGATTTATGAGCACGTATATAGGGATAAGATCGACGTGCCAAAGCCGGCGTTTTATCCTTTGGTTTTTTGCCACGTGGCTAATAAAAATTGAGTTGATCAAGTAGGTCACGTGACGGGATGTTATCAGCTTAAAATGTCGAATATACCCTTAGCTTTATCCAGATAGCGGTAAACTGGGTTGGGTCGGTTTCTCATAGAGTTGATGAGGAGCAAAAGAAATTGTTTTCATCTTATTATTTTTAGAAATAATATTATTACAGTGTTAATTTCCCAATGTGAGTGTGTTTTAATTATAGTTTTTCATAGTGAAAATTCCTATACTCTGTTATATTCTCTTATATTAGAAGGGACAGTGAGGAGCCTGTGTCATCAACATGCATGCTTGGCAAATGCACACTCGAGGTTATTATTGTCTTTTTCTTATTTCAGCTGCAACTATGTACAAAACATGGGCCCATCAGATTTTGAATAATTGCACACGTACTAGGGAGAAATTAAAAAATAGCCAGATTTATCATTGGTCGTTGAAAAATAGTCAAGTTTCAAAAGTCATCGAAATTTAGCCACTTTAAATTTGAGCGAAAATACTATTCAAAATCCGAAAAAATACGCCCGCAAATTTTACAGGAGTTAGCGCCATCGCAATACCCGATGGTGGAAAATCCGGATAGTGACAGTTAGATTATCAAGACATGTTTGTAATTAAAAGAAAAATATACTTTGTTACTGTCTATCTACTTTTGACGGATCAAAAAATTTGATAAGGGGTAGACTCAAATTAGTACTCAACTTTTCTTAAATACGACGATATACAATGTTTTAAAGTTTGAGATATATAATAAGTATTTTAAGTACTTCAACTTTTCTTAAATACAAAAACATATCTACTGAAGAAAGAAATTAATAAGCATTGATTTGGTTCTAACAAATTGGTTATGAGTAGTAATAAGATATAACACAATTGTCAAAAAAGATGAAGAGATTTTGTCGAGATTTATCTTTGAAATTAAAAAAAAACTTTTAGTAATAAAAAGTACTTTCTTTTACAATAAAAGCTTTTATGGCTAACATGACATTGTAAAATAAAAAAGAAAAACAGAAAGAATTTAAAATTTTAGTTTAACTTTAGCGGTAAAGTTGGGTATGTGCTCAGCAGGGGTCTAATAAATATTTAATAAAAAGACATAACTGAACTAAACACAAAACAAAATAATCATACATATTATTTAGACACAATCATCCCTTATTTTACAAAGAAAACTTTAAAAGGTAAGAATTCCAAAAATCTAAACAATTGTATTCCTCTATTTTCAACATGTTGGGCCCGGGCACAGCCCGAGCTACTCCCAACTAGTTAGAAGCTACACTACAGTCACGTGTCTGTGTCATCAACATGTCTGTGTGTCACCACATTCTTATAAAATGGAGTAGTCAATAATTTAAAGGTCTTAAAGTTGCTAATATTTACCAAAAAGATTAGCACAAGTCGTTACTGTTGGATGTAAAAGGGTAAAATAATAAAGTACACATTTAATGAACTCATTGGTATTTCACCAGAACTAACAGCATGTTTGGATCATTATTTTTCGTTGTTTTATAATATATTATATTGTACTGTATTGTATTGTATCGTATCGTTTTATGAATACAATGTTTAAATAGATTGTATTGTTTGTCATTATTAAATAATATTTTTCTGTTTGGTTTGACTGTATAGTACTGTACTGTAACTGATAAGTTTACTAAAATACACTCAATTATTTAAATATTAAATTTATCAAAAATTATGCATAAAATAATTTTTAAAAAATAAAACAAAAGAAGGCAAAACACCTTAAGAAAGCAGAAGAAGGCAAAACAAAGGAGCACAACTAATTAAAATTGAGTTAAAAGCAAATTAGGAGAAAAAGTAAAATAGAAGGCGGCAAAACACCTTTAACGTTGGCGGCAAAAGTAATAAAAAAAAAGTAGGTTAGAAGTTGGAGATTTGGAGTTAAAATAGAAAAAAAAGGTAAAGGGTAAAATAGAATTTTGGAGTGATAAGTTAGGACATAATTGAAAAGAAAAATAGGAAACGATCCCACCACACCAATCGATTGTTTCAAAAAAGGGGACTTTTCATTGTTCCGGAACAATGGATTTAACAATACAATACAACCAATTTTAATGAAACAATCAAAACAAATATTATTTTGGGATAACAATTCCCACCGTTTCTCAAACGGATCTCCTGCAACCTCCTCAATCTTTTGTTCTTATTTGAAAGGGTTTTCGCTTTTAATCTTTGTCTTCCTTTCGTTGTTTTGTTTCTGATATTCCACTATTCTGTATCATCTACGGCTTCTTTATATGGCTGGTTTCTTTGTTGCTACATCGTCAACTGGTTAGTTTATCTTTTTCTTATATTTAAATACTTCGTTGCCTTCTCTGATAGCCGACTATATCTATGTTTCTTTCTCTGCATCATCAGATTTTCTCAGCTGCGTAATTTGTGCGTTTTGTTGTGTGAAAGGAGTGTTCTTGGTGTAATTATTGTTAAGTTAGGTTTTTTTGGGGGGGAAATTGTTAGATCGTGCCTGGGTTTCTAAATTACACAAATTGATAAAATTTAGAATTTTACCTTCTTCGCCCTGAAAAGTCCAGAAAGAGGATCGTGATTCCTCTAGTATAAGCCCCAAAGTTAACTGCTTTTCACTGGACATAACACTATAGAAATTTTGTAAAAGCATGTTACTTAATATTTGGTAGAATTATTTCTAAATCTACTTATATTATGGATTTTCAAAATGCAAAGTAAAATTTAACTCCTTAATTTGATAATAGACAAACTGTCATTTGAAGGAAGGTTCAAATTCAGGTGAAAAGTTTAAAAATGAGCTTGTAATAATATGCTTTTTGGCCACATTATTATTAGGTATTTTCTAAATATTCGAAAAAGTATTATAAGCTACTTTATGAAAAAAAAAATACTCGAACAAGTGCTTTTCCATTCTAAAAGCTCTTACATGTTGTAACCTAAAAGATGCAAAGTGAGTCAATATGCCTTTAGATTAAAAAAGTTTATGTTACTATTTTATAGAAGATTCTTCTATAATAGCGAGTTATGTTACATGAGTCCGTCAAAATAAAGATTTATACACTTGCCTGATTTGAGGTAACAGACTTGAAGGATGGTTAGTCAAAACAGTTAGACGTTGCTTAAAATTACTTCTTGTTCTCTTCATTCTCCAAATATTGATGTTAGTTTAAGGTTGAAATCTTTGAATACTCAGTTGTTACTCAGCATTAATGAAATCGTTTTTAGTTGTGTTTCTTACAGTTTTGTATTACTTTATTCAGTAATTATTTGTTTCATAGATATTTATTATTCTAACTCCAATGTTAATCAGTCATCACCTATATTAGACCTTAGTCATGCTTTTTTTGTTGAGCACCAAATTACATATCAGTCATTGGAATGTTGTTTCAAAGGTATTCTTCTTGCAATACAGAACCAGTTTGCTCCGGAGAAAGATATGTACAAAATTGATCTACCTTTTTATAGTTGCTCAAGGGAATTCCTTGATTGTATCTGACAATGAGCAGGTATCAAGTCGCTTACCAGTTATAATAATTTGTATTTATTGAATTGGTGACGAAATGTTAACATTTTTCTTATAATTAGTCGGAACTTACAATTCTTACACATCTTGCCAACGGCAAGAGCATGTTGGATGCTTCCAGAGCTGGTAGAGACTTCCATTTAAGGACTTCTACGAATATGTATCCTCACATCCATGAAGCCATTGAAAAGTATCAGGTACTTCTTGAATGGCATCTTCAACCAGCTGAAGAAAAGCCACCATGCTTAATATGTTGAATTTTTATCCTTTGAGGTTCTTTTTGTTGGCTAAACGTGGCCTGAAGCTGAAGCAGTTCTTTGTCTGATTTTGATCTGCTAATTGAAGCTAACAGTGTGATTTCAGTTAGTTTACTGGTGTATTTATAGTTGGTTATCATGTTATAGTAGTTCATTTACTTTAGTGGTTTGGGTTTTTTGCTGTCTTGGTTTCTTAAATTGTACTAAATTGTTTGAGGAATAATTTGACCTGCTTTTTCTTGTTTGGTGATTTGGTGATGATGCTACCTTTGTTATTATTGACCAAGCAGCTCTTGTGCGGTTCCATTTTTCCTGGTTGATTAATTTAGAACAGAGCAAAAATTATAATTCTATTTTTGGATCTTATTGGTGAAAAGCATCAGCTTGAGCGTTAGTCCAAGTGGAGAATTATTCTTGTTAAGGAGTTGAAACTATATGAAGAATGGTTTCTGACTTTTAGAAAAATTGAATTCGCCCTTTGTACTTGTAGTTATTCAACCAAAAAATAAATTTTTAGTCAGATCTGAAAATAGAAGAATCGGGTTATTAATAATCGAAAAATAACTAAATAAAGAAAAGAATTTTCAAGTACTCAGATACGAAAGCTTGTGAGTCAAAGTATATTTCAATGATATTTCGTGTCCTACATTTGATCAGATATCTCCCATTTATAGGCATCTTAGAGATATACGTTTTGCCCAAATCATAACGAGGTAATGAGGCTGTTATGAGTAATTAATGACACTGAATGCTACGTTACATAATCATTACATTCAATATAAATTCTCTAATGTATTCTACATTTAATGCCTATTAAATGCCGTATCTGCACCCTTTTCTATTGTCAGATTCATTCCTTTTGATTCTCGAATATAAAGGACTTAGACAGGTACGGGCGCTGAGTTATTTGAACAACTACTCGTGCCTCTTCCTCTGCCATTTGCTCGTATCTATTGCAACTCGTGCCTCTTGGTTAGTTGTAATTTTTTGACCTTTTGACCAGCCTACGTGTCTCGACACTCCTCTTTGATCCTGCATCTCTTTTATACCGTACCTAATCTGTGATTCCTTGACCAATTGTGGTCTTTTGATAATTTCACGTGTCACGCTTTATCACCATTCATTCATGCACATATATTTCTCCAATACAGATAGTCCTCCCACTTTTCATTTATTCATCAGTTTGAATATTTGGAAAGTAGATTTCATAAAAGAAGAATTTTTGTCACCATTAATACTCTGATAAAGTTGACGCTTCGACTGTCATTCCTTTTAATGCTCTATACACGTGTTTCTTCCTCAATGGTTGTACAGTCTCGCAGTACATTTTTAGGCTTTTTTTTTCAACTTTGCTTTCCACGAAGTATCAGTTATCATTATTGTGATTCCTCTATCATCATATTTCTCAATAATATAATATATAGGTTCCTTTTGTCCCATTCTTCATAAATTGACCTGAACACTTTCGCCTTACTAATTTTCTTCATCATCCCCTACTTCATTTCAACTCCTGCATTCATGGCTTCATCAAACCCTAACCCTAGGAAAACTCCTATTTTAGATAATTTTCCTAACGCTCCTGTTAGACTAGAAGAGGAGGCAGGCTACGCAATTTAAGTTCCACTAGTGGTAGTAGCACTTCAACGCATCCTTCTGGTTCTGGTCCTTCCTCTGGAACCAGGGGTTCGCATTCTCAAAGAGGTTCTTCTCGAAGTAAAGACTCTTCTGAACCTCCGCGTGAACCCTTGGTGGAAGAAATTATTCCCACAGAATTTTCTTTTCAACATGATAAAGAATCCTTAAAAACTCAAGTTGTTGCACTAGACCGTGCTGACCCTTACCCTACTCTAATTACAAGTGCTTTGGCACCTGTAGTTAGGAAGGAGTGTCATTGGGCTGAAGATTTCCCCATTATAATTCCTAACCCAAATAAAATAATTACCTCATATATTATAGGTTATTCTTTCATTTATACCTACCCTTTCACTTTAGGGTTTAAACCAACTATCGACCCGGTCATTTTAGACTTCTGCCACTTTTTTAATGTTTGCTTGGGACAAATTGGTCCAATAGTATGGCGAGTTGTTGCCTACTTGAGGGACCTTGCTAATAAAGCCAACATTGAATTTACCTTTCCCCATTTAATTCACCTTTACTCTCCTAGATTTTTTCGAAACGGGATATTTGGCTTAGCAGCTAGGAGCAAAAGAGTGTTGGTGAATCCTGAAGATGACAAAGACCGTGGCCGGTATGCTCGGTATGTTGCTGCCCCTACCGTGGGTCTAGTTGGTAAAAAGAACATCCGCTTTCCAGAGAAGTGGAACTTTGCATATAAGTATTAAATATTCACGTGCCTGTTTATTCCCAACCTTACTTATTTTAATTTTCGTGTTTCTTTTTCAGCAACCATGGGTTTGATTGAACCCATACCTAATATCCGTGGTTGGGTAGAAAGACTTTTGAAGGTTGCACCAATGGAAGGTAGGGTTGCTATGGTTAGAAACCAAAAACTCATGGTAAGAGTTTTTTTTCTCTTTTTTTTTTTACGTATCCTTTATTATCTTGGATTTTCAACCTTTCTTTTCTTAGGTTTTGCCACTCGAGGAATCACTCTTGAAGGTGTTTTGACATCACGTGGCCAAGACATATTCCTAGGATCACACCAGGATATTTCAGCTCCCTCGAGATCTGAGCAAAGAAAATCGGTTCTTGAAGATGATTCTGAAGGAGAGGGTGGGGGCATTTTGGTAACTAGACCACGAACCAGGAGACGAATTGTCTCTGATGATGAGATCAATGTCTCTCCTGACTGTGAGCACGTGATTTTTGCTCTCACAACAGCTACTCCCAAAAAATTATAAAATAAAATAGTTTTGTTATCGCATTTGAATGCATCTTGTATGTGTGTTTATTTGTTTAAACTAATTAAAATACAAAAATACGTGTTGCATGCATTTCTAAATTAACTGACCACAAAATATTTAGAAGAAAATTACAAAAAATATATATGCATTATTGCATTGTTGTTATTTGGTTTGAGTTAAAATATGAG
>MU693444.1:26587-43996 GCA_026770625.1 Nicotiana glauca
GAATGCCTAACACCTTCTCCCGGGTTAACAGAATTCCTTATCCGGATTTCTGGTACGCAGACTGTAATATAGAGTCAAACCTTTCCTCGATTCGGGATTCAACCGGTGACTTGGGACACCATAAATCTCCCAAGTGGCGACTCTGAATTAAATAAATAAATCCCTTTTCGATTGTCCTTTAATTGGAAAAACTCCCTTCCACCACGCCCTTCGCGGGGTGCGGTAGCACCAAAAGGAGGTGTGACACTGACTTGTCCCTTTCCGAACCTGTTATAGCTCCAGTAATCATTCCTGACGATGATATTTCTCCCCCCTCTAATACTGTCAAATCTATAACCCAACTGTTTATTAGTGGTTTTAGTAGTGGTCCTTTAGGTCCGATTTTAGATGAACCTCCCTTGTCTTCTTTTACCTTCCTGTAATCATTTCTCTGCCTCCCTCATCTGTTACTTCTTTTCCTTCTTCTACTATTCCTTCTCCAACAATCACTCCTCCCATAGTCCATCACACTGAAGTGGGCTCCTCAAGTAGGAGTTCCACTATGAGGAGTGTTACCATTGAAGTCCCTGCTAATAGCTGCCTTCTGAGGAAATCTGGGCAAGCCGACACCTGGCTTGATCCTTTAATTGTCCACATTGAAAAACCAAAACTCGAGAGCCAAGTAATATAACTCTCTTTAACGACATTGTTCATGCCAGTCTAAAGGTATTCCTTAATCTCTTTTGTTTCTTAAAAGATTTTTTCCTTTAGGAAGTTTAACCTTATATACTTTACATGAACAGATTAATCTCATTGGTACTGAGCTTATGAACCGAGTTCCTATTTTAGAGAAACTAGCTCGTGACCTGGAAAAAACTGATCATGAAGCTGAAGAAGTTGCTCGTGACTCTCAATTAGAAGCCAACAATTGGAAAGGTCAATATGAGAGTTTACAGATTGAAATGGAGATTTTGGAGAAGAGAAAAAGTTCTTTAGATAAACAAGTCCAAACTCTTACTTCTGAATTGGCAATAGTCAAGGCCACTGTAGATCAATCTAAGAGAGAAAAAGAACTTTTTGCAGAACAATTATCCATGGTTGCTGATGAAAATAAAGCTTTGAAGGCTTTGTTGACTCAAAAACAAACATATGCAGAAGGGGTGGCTCAAGAACTTGCTCGAGTACAAGAAGAATTACGAACCTCTACAGATAAAGTTCATGCTTTGGAAAATTCTCATACCTCATTGCAGTCATCTCATGGTTCTCTTTTGCTTAGGAACGAGGAGCTCAAGAACAAAGTTACGGCCTGAGAGAAAGATTATGAACTTCTCGAGGAATCCTCCAACATTGAAGTGAGTTGGACCTATCTCAAGACCCGCCGTGACACTTTAGTAGAGGTGAGCCAGGAAGATTTTAACCTTGAATCTGAGTTGGCTAAGGTAAATGAAGCCATTGAAAGAACACAACAGCCACCAGATTTTTCATCTCCTGAAACTAGTCTTCCGTCAGTTGAAAACCCTTTGACTGAGGTTCCTTCAAATGAAACTTCTTTGATTGAGACTACTTTGGTTGGAGTTCCCATAGATGAAGTTTATGTACCTGAAGTCCCCATGTCTACTGTACCTAAGACTCCTGTGAATGATGAGATCACTGCTATTATTGTGCTTCCCTTAAGTTCTTCTGTGCCTATTGCCATTAATCAAGCTGAAGTTTCGCCCGTGGTTGTTGCCAGTACCATAACTGAAGATCAACTCTTAACTGTTGATGGTGCAAGTACAGTTGAGCCTGTAAATGACCCATTTTCAGTTCTTTTACCTCAGAATGTTTTTTTTTTAATTTTGTGATTTGAATTTTATCCTTTTTGCAGGTCCTTTGGAAGTCTATGTTCAAAGTTTTTAATTTTCTATGATAACTTTTTCTAATCAAACTCCTGACTTAGGATTTTTTAGGATTTCAAGTCAAGCTTTGTATAAGGGGCACTTTTGATTCGATGATCAAGTTTAAGAAGTTCGTTTTACCAAACTCATATCTATTCTATTTATGCCTGTTATTTTTGTAGGACTTAAAAAATAGATTGCATTTTTACTTTCTGAAAATGCTTTCATCATTCTCACGATTCAATTACATGATTTTTATAAAAGAGGTCCCTTTTATATATTGACACTTGATGAAGAAGACGTCTCAACTTCATAATGGTGTTTGATACGATATAAGAAATAGGAACATAAATATTTATCTGGAATAACTTGAACAAGTATTTATTCATGAACTTTGACAAGTTGTAAATCATTCCTTACATGTATTTGAATTACATCTATAACTTTCTCGTAACTATTTTTCTTGTAACAGATTCTCAAAAAATACAACAATAGCTACTGGGTTTTTTTTTCCTATAACCCGTTTTCATATATAGCCTTTACCCTAATTAAGAAGAGTTTGAGAGGTGAATCCATTGTTCTCATGGGAAATGACTGAATGTCATGACTCATTTAGCTTCCACTCTGCACTTGACTTCTTTTAGGCTTGAGTTTATATACACGTGATTGTATATTCTATGTAGTCCCCACAAGTGTTTGAGTGTTGAAGTATTAAGCCTCGAGCACTTGATAGTTTCCTCCATCTGGCCCCTTTCCTGAAAAGGAAATACGTACGGGACTCGGGTGTATGATTATAGATGAAGACTACTTTACCCGTATATGTTTCTATCAGAATTATTGTAAACCTAGGCTTGGAATTTTAGTATATTCCATTTTGCCTTACAGGTCGTAACTCATCATTTAGCACGGGTAAGCGTTTTTACCTATCATCTAAAATTGTTAGTAAAAAATAGTTAATAATTCAAAAAATAAAATCTAACATAATGATATCTGACCGAGTGTCTTTCCTTAGAAGTAATATCTCTTCAAATGAATAGCATTCCAATGTGAGGGAAGTATTTTCCCGTCCATTGTCTCCAACTCATATGCTCCTTTCCCTGCAATATCATGAATTTTATAGGGCCCTTCCAAGTTAGACTTAACTTACTAGCGTTGGATGTTTTTGTAGACTGAAAGACCTTTTTAAGCACGAAGTCCCCAATTTTGAAGTATCGCAAACGAGCTTTCCTGTTGTAGTATCGTTCGATTACTTGCTTTTGTGCGACCATTCTTATTAACGCAGCATCTCTCCTTCCTTCTAACAAATCTAAATTGACCCGCATCTCTTCATCATTAGATTCTTGCGTTGCTTGGGACACCCTCGTGCTTGGCTCCCCTATCTCAATTGGGATAAGTGCCTCAGCCCTGTAAACCAAGGAAAAAAGGGTCTCGCCTGTGCTTGTTTTCGTAGTTGTGCAATATGTCCATAAGACTCCAGGTAATACTTCAGGCCAGTTACCCTTTGATTCCTCTAATCGTTTCTTTAAATTATTGATGATGATTTTATTTGTCGATTCCGCTTGCCCATTCCCTACTGGATGATATGGTGTTGATGTTATCCTTTTTATTTGCCAACTTTGAAGGAATTCCGTGACCTGAGCTCCGATAAATTGTGCACCATTGTCACACATAATTTCTTTTGGTACACCAAATCGACAAATAATATTTCGCCAAATGAAATCCTTGACTTCTTTTTCTCGTACCTGTTTAAATGCTCCTGCTTCTACACATTTAGTAAAATAGTCAGTGAGTACGAGTAGAAATTTTACCTGTCCTTTAGCTTGAGGCAACGGTCCAACTATGTCCATTCCCCATTTCATAAATGGCAACGGTGCAATAACTGGATGTAACAACTCAGCAGGTCTGTGCATATTATTACCGTATCTCTGGCATTTATCGCATTTAGCTACGAAGTTCGTTGCTTCTTCTTCCATTTTGAGCCAGTAATATCTTGCCCTGATCAAAGTTCTTACCAGTGACCTTCCTCCTGCATGGTTTCCACAATGTCCTTCATGTATTTCCCTCATTACATATTCCGTTTGAGAAGGTCCAAGGCACCCTGCTAATGGGCCACCAAACATCTTTTGATAAAGGTTACCTTGTTTTAAACAGTAGCGAGCTGTCTTTTTACGAAGTGCATGCGATTTTACCTTGACATCAGGTACGGTACCATACTGCAAAAAAGCTATAAGTTCATTTCTCCAATCCCAGGTTAGATTATTAAAGTTTACCTCATTATTATCAGGTTTGAGAACCGAGTGAAATAAATGTATAACTAAGGCATTGGAATCCTTTGTTATATCAGCTGCTGATGCAAGGTTCGCTAAGGCATCTGCTTCAACATTATCATCCCTTGGTATTTGTATCATTTTCCAAGACTGGAACTTTTTTATCAGTTCCCTTACCTTTTCCAAATATTGCTGCATCCTTACCTCCCTGGCTGTGTAAGTCCCCAGCATTTGATTAACCACGAGTTAAGAATCACTTTTGATCACCACCTAGCTTATCCCGAGCTCTCGTGCAATTCCAGACCTGTAATTACAGCTTCATACTCTGCTTCATTATTAGTTACGGAATGATATTTAATAGCTTTCCTAATACTTTCTCCCGTGGGCGGTACCAAAATAATTCCTAAGCCTGCACCCTTAATGTTAGACGATCCATCAGTGAATAAAGTCCATACTCCTGGATTTGCTCCATTAAGTACCTGAACTTCTTTTTCGGCTTCCAATTGTATTCCTTGGCTAAAATTAGCTACGAAATCCGCCTGTACTTGGGATTTTATTGATGTTCTGGGTAGATACGTGATTTCATACTCACTTAATTCTATAGCCTATTTAGCTAACCTTCCTGACAACTCATGTTTATGCAGAATATTACGTAAGGGAAATGCAGTTACTACAGCAATTGGGTGAAACTAAAAATATGGTCTCAATTTTCTAGATGCCATGATTAAAGCTAATGCTAATTTTTCTAATTGTGGATAACGTGACTCCGCATCTAACAAGGATTTACTAACATAATAGATAGGAGATTGTTTACCTTGTTCTTCTCGAACCAATACTGCACTTACCGCAACTTTTGAGACTGCAAGGTAGATAAAAAGTCTTTCCCCAACCTTAGGTTTTGCTAACAGTGGTGGGTTTGCCAAATATGTCTTCAAGTTCCTAAGTGCTTGTTGACATTCTTCATTCCACTCAAAGTGATCTTGTTTTTTAAGGGCTGAGAAAAACTTGAAACATTTTTCTGATGACTTTGAGATGAATCTTCCCAAGGCCGCGATCCTTCCTGTGAGTCTTTGAACTTCTTTTTTGTTTGAAAGTACATCAGGAATTTCTTCAATAGCTTTAATCTGAGCTGGGTTCACTTCAATACCACGGTTAGAAACAAGAAAACCCAAAAATTTTCCTGATGCCACACCAAATGCACATTTTTCTGGGTTCAATTTCATATTATATTTTCGTAAGATTCTAAATGCTTCAGATAAATGTGATAGATGATCCTCTGAATGTTGAGTCTTAACTAACATGTCATCTATATAAACTTCCATGGTCTTACCTAAATGTTCTTGAAACATTTGAGTAACTAACCTCTGATACGTTGCACCAGCATTTTTAAGACCAAAGGGCATTACTTTATAACAATAAGTCCCCCTGTCCGTTATAAAAGATGTTTTTTCCTCATCTTCTGGATCCATTTTGATTTGGTTATAACCTGAGTATGCATCTAAAAAACTTAATAGTTCATGTCCTGCAGTAGCATCAATTAACTGATCTATATGTGGTAAAGGAAAAGAATCCTTCGGACAGGCTTTATTAAGATCAGTGTAATCCACACATACACGCCACTTATCATTCTTCTTAGAAACCACAACAGTGTTAGACAACCAGTTAGGATATTTTACCTCACGAATTGACCCTATTTTGAGCAATTTTTCAACCTCTTCCTGAATCACTTGATTCTTAAAATCCCCTTGCTTTCGTTTCTTTTGCTTGACTGGGGGATATGACGGGTCTTTATTCAATTTATGAGTCATGACCTCCGGTGGTATTCCTGTCATGTCAGAATGGGACCAAGCAAAACGATCTGCGTTAGCTTTTAAAAATTCAATTAACTTACTTCTTACCTATGGGCTGAGATTTGCTCCTATATACACTTTCCTCTCGGGCCAGCGTATAAATAAAACCATAGCCTCTAACTCTTCAATCGTCATTTTAATGTTCTCATTTTCCTCTGGTTCCTGAATAGTGTCAGGCCTTGAATCCACATCTGTGTTTCCTTATTCAGTTAAGGTCGAAGTTGCTCCCTCCTTCACTGAATTCTGTAATTGCTATTTGGCTTCGCTTTGATCAGTTGGATCTGCAATGGAATTTATACTTCTGGATGTTTGTTGATCACTTCTGATCTGACAAATTCCCCATGGTGAGGGAATTTTAATTACTTGATGCAACGTTGATGGTACAACATCCATATCATGGATCCATGGCCTCCTAAGAATTATGTTATAAGCCATTTCCAAATCTACCACCTGGAACTTAATATCTTTGACAACACCTTCTGCAAATGTGGTAAGGATCGCTTCGCCCTTGGTTATGACACTGGAATTATCAAACCCTGACAAAGTATAGGCTTTTGGAACTAACTTTTCCTCAGCTTGCATTTCGCGTAACACTCGTATCAAGATAATATTTACTGAACTACCTGGATCAATCAGAACACGTTTAACATTAGTATCATGTACAAGTAATGATATTACCAATGCGTCGTTATGTGGAGTCATGAGGCCTTCTGCATCTGCGTTGCTGAACGTGATATTTTCCTCCTCCAACACGTGTCGTAACCGCTTTCCATGAGTGATCGTCATTTTGGATAGTTTATTGGCTGCAGTATACGAGACACCATTGACATCTTCTCCTCTACTTATAACGTTGACTGTACGTTTCGGAGAGGGCGGCTTCGGGGGCTCCTGTCTATTTTTCATATATGCTTATTTACCTTTTTCACTGAATAATTCAGTGAGATATCCTTGCTTTAACAAATGATCCACCTCACTTTGTAGAAATCTGCAATCTGCGATTTTATGCCCGTGATCATTATGGAATTCATACCAGTGATATGGATTTCTTCTACTTGGGTTTGATCTCATCTCCTTCGGCCACCGTACCTTATCTCCCATGCCTCTTAAAATAGCCACGAGCTCGGAAGTGGTCACATTAAAATTATAACCACCAAACCTTGCCTTCAAACTTCCATCATCATCTTGCTGTCCACGTGTGCCTCGATCATTGCTGAACCTTGATGAAGAGCCTGATTCCATGGGCTTATGATCGTACCTTTCTTGTTTTGACCGTGAGTCTTTACCCGCAGGCCCCATATAAGGATCGTACCTATTTTTACCGAATCTCCTTTCATTGTCTACATGCCTCAAACTTGTTTTCTCATCTGTTTTTGGTCGCAAGATAATGTCTTCCTGGATCCTCATCTTCGTGCTATACCTGTTGTAGACGTCGTTCCACGTTGTTGCTGGGAATTCTCGAAGGCTTTCTTTGAGTCTCCTCATGGCTTCTGAACTTTTCTCATTCATATTGCTAGCAAAGGCTATGGCTGCCCAATTGTCAGGTACTCGTGGTAGCAACATTCTTTCTCGTTGAAATCTATCTACAAATTCCCTCAATAACTCGGAATTCCCTTGCTTGATTTTGAAGATGTCCTCCATCCTCTTTTCAACTTTTTGAGCTCCCGAATGTGCTTTAATAAACAGATCTGCAAGCTCGGCAAAGGAATTTATAGAATTTTTAGGTAAAAGAGAATACTAGGTTAAAGCTCCTTTGGTGAGTGTTTCACCAAATTTTTTGACCAGGATTGATTCGATTTCTTGCTTAGTCAAGTCATTCCCTTTGACACCTGTGGTGAATGCAGTGACGTGATCTCGTGGGTCTGATGTTCCATCGTACTTTGGAATATCATGCATTTTAAACTTCTTCAGAATTGAGAGGGGGCGGCACTTGGCTTCCATGGTTCTTGAGAATATTTGTCTATGTCTACTCCTTTGATCATGGGCAGTACCCCAGGTATTTGTTCTATGCGTTCATTTTGCTCCTTAAGTTGTTTCTGCAAGGTTAGTACGAGATTTTGTAAATCAGAATTAGCTTGATTACCTGGGTCTCCTTCTTGCATTTCACTAGGAGTTCCTCCACTTCCTGAATTAACCAGTCCAGAGCGGGGGTTCTCTAGAGTGTTATTGTTATTGTTTGGAGTTGGTGTTGGCAGGGCTGCAGGTAACTGGTTAACAAAGGCTTAAAGGGCTTTGCTAACTTGAGAAGCAATTATTTTTTGCAACGCCTCATTCATATCTTCGACGTTGTTGAGTTGATTCTGTTCATTTGCCTGAGACCCATCGGGAGTGCCTTCACGAGATCGTTGTGGGGAGCCTCGTGGAGAGCCTTGTGGTGAATCTCATGGAGAACTTCCATGAAGTTATTGGCTTGTCTGAATTTCTGGAAGGCCTGGGGTGTTGTCGTTGTTGTTCGACATAATTGATGTGAACCAAGAAAATCAAGTAGAAATAACGTTGATTATCAGATTTCCGGTAATGGAACCAATTTGTTCAACCAAAAAATGAATTTTTAGTCAAATCTGAAAATAGAAGAATCGGGTTACTGATAATCGAAAAATAACTAAATAAAGAAAAGAATTTTCAAATACTCAGATACGAAAGCTTGTGAGTCGAAGTATATTTCAATGATGTTTCGTGTCCTACATTTGATCAGATATCTCCCTTTTATAGACATCTTAGAGATATACATTTTGCCAAATCATAACGAGGTAATGAGACTATTATGAGTAATTAATGACATTGAATGCCACATTACATAATCATTACATTCAATACAAATTCTCTAACGTATTTACATTTAATGCCTATTAAATGATGTATATGTACCATTTTCTATTGTGAGATTCATTCCTTTTGATTCTCGAATATAAAGGACTTAGATAGGTAGAGGCACTGAGTTATTTGAATAACTACCCGTGCCTCTTCCTCTGTCATTTGCTCGTATCTATTGCAACTCGTGCCTCTTGGTTAGTTTTAATTTTTTGACCGTTTGACCAGCCTACGTGTCTCGACACTCCTCTTTGATCCCGCATCTCTTTTATACCGCACCTAATCTGTGATTCCTAACCAATTGTGGCCTTTTGATAATTTCACGTGTCAAGCTTTATCACCATTCATTCATGCACATATATTTCCCCAATACAATGGTGTTTTATTATGTTATTTTAATATTGAGATATTGTGTAGTAGTATATTGAAAAATGCTATGTGGTGATATTGAATTTGGAATGTGAAAATTATCCAGGGATAGAGGTATGCTTTCTTCAATCAAACTGTTGGTCAAACATGGGCTCTCAAATTAGATAAATTAGTCTGTTAGAGACTAGATGAGTGTTATGTCTACTGGGCGTGGTTTTTGTATTTTTTTTTGATGATTCAGTATCTCGGTTTCCCATATGGGCAAAAAAAAAAAATAGCAGTGGATGCAACCCTGTTATAATCAAAGAAAGGATTATCAGCCAAAAAGTTTTGCAAATTAAGTTTTGAGTTTTAAGTTAACGCAGTCTTTGCTCACACATTATGGTAAAGTTGTTTTGTTCAGAGACAAATGAAAGTAAGCATAATATATCACTTTATGATCTCATTGATCTGAACTTTCTTGCTCTTGTAAGCTTATCTTGACCTATTTGTGCTCACTACTTCGGTGTCTAATAAGCAATTTACCTCATATTTCTTTTTAGAAGAGCCTACTTTAGCTATATTTACAAGCACCAATAACGGCACACTAAATGGTAGAATTTTGAGGGCGGCACTAGGGTTCAGACCAGGATTGATTTAAAACAAACAAACTCTAAATGGCATAGTATTGGCCATATACTATGTAGTTTGAATTGTCTAAAGACCAGATATTTTGGATGGGGTAAAGAGCGTAGTTTGGGCCTAGATTTTGAACGGGATGCTTCTTGTAAAGAAAAAGAAAAGAGCTTCTTACTTTAGCTGCAATTCTCAAGAAACATGGGCCCACTCAAATTTTTCTTTCTCTGGGGAGTATCATAGCCCAATCCGAAATTTTCTCACACAGTTCTTTAACTGCATTTACAGCCTTTTACCAATGCATTATAGTTATATTTTTTCCTTTAATTTTATGATGACTATTGGCTTTAGTAGCTTCTACCAAGTTTTTGACTTTGGAAGCAACGACTGTTGCAATTTTGTTAGTATTAATTACCTTTTTAGGCATATATTTGTTATACTAATTTTAAAGTTTTGATAATTACCTAATTTAAAATTTAATTTAACTATGTAATTACACTTGTACAACCAAAGAGTAAACTTGTAATTACACTGTAATTATACTATGACAAACAAACAGGTCGTCGTAATTACACAACTGTGTAATTACTATATTGTATAATTACACCAATTTCAATTACGGTTGGTTTTCTAAACAAACTCTAAAGGATTCGTCCTTATTTTCTTCTGTCTCTTTTTTTTTTCTCTCTCTCTCTCTCTCTCCCCTCTTCTTTTTGAGGCGAAAATACAAATTAAATATTAGCAACATTTATGAGTTTATGATAAGGTTTAATTATGTTATTGAGAGTTGTCATTCGTAAAGTTGTGTATAGAGAATGATCATTAATTAATGAGAATTCCATATATGTAATATTTGAAAATACGAATAAATATTATTTGAAGTTTGAATTAGTTATGCGCTCGGAAGTGGTTCAATCTCTTTAATGTAACTTCAGAAATTTGAATCTTAAATAGTTCTCCTTATTGGTTGCAACTTCAAAAATTCGGATCTTAAGTAGTTCACACTATTGAATGCAACTAGGAGTGGGCATAGTTTGAGCAAACCCGAAATCCGAATTTTTTAGATTTTTGGTTTGGATTTTCGGATTACGGATTGGATTTTGAATTTAATTTTTAAATTTTTTGGATTTCGGATATGTTGGATTTGGTACTTTGGATTTTTGGATATCCGAAAATTCAAAAATTTTATACTTTATATGTAGTCAATTATCTATATGTCAATAATAATAAATTAAATACCCTATGAATTAGATATTATTTCATATATGTAATATTAA
This sequence comes from Nicotiana glauca, assembly GCA_026770625.1. Lineage (NCBI taxonomy): Eukaryota > Viridiplantae > Streptophyta > Magnoliopsida > Solanales > Solanaceae > Nicotiana > Nicotiana glauca. The sequence goes on from MU693444.1 coordinate 37,630, forward strand.
TTACTAAGTTACTGTCAGAATACTTCTATTTGGACATGGCTTTACTATTATTACATTCTTATCGGCCGTATTGATGTCTCTGTTGCATTTTCGTACATTTAAGATCTACAATTTTTTGTAGTGATAATATCAATCCAACGTTGTGGAAGATATCAGGTTCCCTTGTAGTTTCAACGTTGCAACAAATAATCACTGGTATACTCCAAAAGATGGAGTTCCACACTTGACTGTCTACGCACCATTCTTCTGATTCTCAAATCTTGCTTTGTCATTGCCATGATTCTAAACCTCATATACTCGCCCTTATTTCAATGTTGCTAAAGCTTATTTGCCATAATACTATATCATCTTTGTTGACAGTAATGCTAATTGCTGCCATTTTACATAGGTTCTTCAAGGTGCTACCGGAAAGCTATAACTTTTTTTGTAACGATATGAATTAGAAATAGAAGGATTAGAAAAAGCAACATTTATGAAGTAGCTATGTACGGTCTCCTATTACTCTATAATATTTTTGTAACAAATCTGTATCTTCTATTTCTCTTCTATACACAAACTCACTCCTTTCTAACAATTAGGGGTGTCAATGGATATTCGAAAACCGACTAAACCGACCGTACCGTACCGTACCGAACCGATTTTTAGGTTTCTTTTAAAGAAACCGTAGGTTTTTATATAAATTTATTACCGCACCGATAATTAGGATAGGTTTTTTATTTTATAAAAATAAATCGAAAAAATACCGAACCGTACCGAATAAATTTTACATGTTAAAAATATATTTATTTGGTAAGTTTAAAAATAATAATGCATTAAATTTTCTTTGGGCCTTGGAATTATGAAAACTATTACAAGCCAACATGTAATTAAACTCAAAATACTAATTTCTAAAACCTATTTGTTACATCTACTTAAAACTAAGTTATTTCAAGTATCTTTATACTAAGTTATTTCAAGTATCTTTATTAGCAAGATACAAAGTATTCTAGCGATTATGAGTAGCAAACTATAATAGATTGAATATGGTTCCTTTTATATAATTTAGATTTTTTTTTTGAATATTTTATCTTCTATAGACTTTATTCTTGAGTCCCATCTTGGTATATCTTTCAACTCGTGTGATTTATATTTTCTTTGTCTTTATTTGATTTCTTTTACGTTGTTGTAGAATAGTTGATGGATCTATAATCTAGCCATCTTTTTTTTAATTCATCACCCTTTAAACAATAAAAATGTCTAGAGAGTTCTGCTAAATCCTATAAAAGACGCATGTTATTGCATTCTACTTCTACTGGTGAATTTTTCGTGATATTTAAAAAAATACCGAAAATTAACCGAACCGAACCGAACCGATACCGAAGAGAAACCGACATGATTGGGACGGTTTTGAAAAGTCTAATTTTGGTTATACATAATAGAATAACCGAAAAAATAGTATGGTATAAATTTTATAAAATAACCGTCCGAACCGAAAAAAGTTTATTTTACAGCTAAACCAAAAATACTCCCCGTCAGTATTTACAGCTAACCAGTTTTACGTAATAATGTAAACAAAAAAATATTAAAATAAGTTAATAAACCCAATGTAGGACAAAAAGGTAATATACTACAATTAAGCAGCTTTGCAAGGTAATAACTTAGAAAAAAAATAAAATGATCTGATGAATCTAATGTAGAACAAAAATATAAAAAAAAATTATTTAACACAGAGTAAATATACCAGTCCAACAATCTGGAAATACCAAGATTGATAAAGTAAAAACAACAAATAATATTAATTATTTTAAGAAGAATAAAAAAAGGTAAAGCAAAATATCTTTAGGAACATATTTTTGTTCTCTAAATATCTCCTTTTTAAGGTTTAAGCTTTACGATTTATGATTGAAATTCATCAGGATCAAAACTTAAAAAATAAAAAAAGTTAAAATCCTTTTTAGAGAATGTTTTCATTCGTACTTTGAAAGTTTATCCATTAGTTTAAGTTGATAAAAAAATTATAAAAAAATGAAAAAGGTAGGACAAAAGCACTTAAATGAAAAGTAGACCCTTTTTATTGTATTTATTTTGTTTGAAATTTAGAGGATGCAAAATTAATCAACATTAGGTGAAATTTTAACTTCTAACAAGTAATAAAGAGAAACACAGTAGATATCACTGACCTCTATTTAAATTAAATTTATTATTTGGAGGACACCTCTATTTGAATTATTAACTATTCAAAAGATAGACAAAGCCAACAATCCATTTGAATAAGAAGGAAAAACTAACTTTTTACATATGTACGAACACGTTAAAACTATTTTAACTTCAAAAAAGTTATCACCAAGTATTTTGTGAATACAATTTTAGTAAAATTAATAAGAAAAAAAAAGCATTTATTTGAAAGACAAGGGGAACGTTTAAGTGATTTTTTTTTAAATGCAAAAAAAATAAATGAATGTATTTCAAATAAATAAAAAAATTGAGAGATAAAAAAGTAATAGGCAATCTTTGTTGTTGGACTCAAGCTGGCAAATTAAGAGACAAAGTTAGATTATCAAGACATGTTTGTAAAAGAAAAATATACTTTGTCACTGTCTATCAACTTTCGACGGATCAAAAAGTTTGATAAGAAGTAGACTCAAATTAGTACTCAACTTTTCTTAAATACGATGATATACAATGTTTTAAAGTTTGAGATATATAATAAGTATTTTAAGTACTTAAACTTTTCTTAAATACGAAAATATATCTACTGAAGAAAGAAGTTAATAAGCACTGACTTGGCTATAACAAATTGGTTATATTGAGTAGTAATAAGATATAACACAATTTTCAAAAAAAGATGACGAGATTTTGTCAAGATTTATCTTTGAAATTAAAAAAAAAAATATTTAGTAACCAAAATTACTTTCTTAAACTATAAAGAGAAAACTACCATCTATAGCCCCTCAAAATTTTAATAGCTCATGTATTGGCCCACTTGTAAAAAATGGCCCTTCGGCCCAAACATATTACATCTAGTAGCCCGAAATATCTGTTTTGTATATTTTTTGTATAGTGACTGTCTATTTTGTATAGTGAAAATCTATTTTGTATAATGACAGTTTATTTAGTATATATTTTGTATAATGACAGCCTATTTTATATATATTTTGTACTTTTGGATATGATAAATATTAGCTAAGAATTAAATAAAATATGTAATGCAGTTCATATACGAAATGTCTATTTTATATATTTTTTGTATAATAACAGTCTATTTTTGTATATTTTTTATATAGTAACAGTCTATTTTGTATATATTTTGTATAGTGAGAGCTGATTGTATATAAATTGTATAGTGGGAGTCTATTTAGTATATTTTTATATAGTGATAGTCTATTTTGTACATATTTTGTATAATAACGGTCTATTTAGTATATTTTTTGTATAATGACATTCTATTTTGTATATATTTTGTATAGTGACATCTATTTTGTATATATTTTGTATAGTGACATCTATTTTGTATATTTTTTGTATGGTGACAGTCTATATAGTATATAAATTTTATAGTTCCAAGCGATGCTATTTTTAGGAATTTGGTTGAACGTATGAAAATGTGATGTAATTTAGCTCCAACTAGAAATCAATCTCTTTAACACTTGTGGCTATGTACAGTTTCTTCTTTCTAACTCTATGTGTACACTCCATCAAGTTTACTATTTTCATGTAATTTGGCACCAACTTCAATCAATCTCTTTTACTATTGTGGTTGTGTCCAGTTTCTTCTTTCGAACTCCATGTGCATTGTGCATACTCAATCAAGTTAACAGTTATCACCGTATTGATGATTTAAACTTATTTTTAAGACTACAATTCGTGCTAAGAGAAATTGTACAAATAGCATATAATAATACGCTAAATTGATATATTTAATCAAATAAAAGGACTTGATTCTTTTTCAAATGATTATATTGCTTATTAAAGTAATGTTAATAGTTTTTGAAACCGTTTCTTCAATTGACCCAAGTTTTGCAAAATAAATAAAATTTTACCTAAGATTAATATGGTCTCAAGAAGATTAAAATGAGTTGACTATATTGTCAATTAAAAAAGAAAATATTAGAAGAAGTTGTTTACGAAAAAGATACTTAGTAATAACAGCGATAAAAAAAAAGATATGCAATTAACATCAATTAATTTGTATCTCAAAAATCTAAGAGTATAAAACTCAAAAAAGGTATATACATTGGATAAATGAGTGAGTTGCGCCATAAGTACCGTCAGTTCGGTTTGTTAGTTTTAGTTGCTAGCCAATAGAATTGGTTGTGGGCTATAAAGTGCCTATTATAATTTATGGCCAGGCGATCATATTAGTTTCTAGCGCATGGCTAGTAATGAAATTTGCTCAACTATAAAAGCTTTTATTGTCCGTATGGAAGCTTGTCATAGCAGAAAATTTCGAAATTTTTTCATAACTAACATGACATTGTAAAATAGAAAGGAAAAATAAAAGAATTTAAAATTTTAGTTTAAGTTTAGTAGTGAAGTTGGTTCCGTGCTCAGCAGGGGTCTAATAAACATTTAATTAAAAGACATAACTCAACTAAAGACAAAACAAGATAATCATACATTTTATTTGGACACAACCTACCCTTATTTCACAAAGTAAATTCTAAGAGGTAAAAATTTTGAACAAATTAAATAATTGTATTCCTCTATTTTTAACATGTTGGGCCCGGGCACGCCTGGGCTACTCCCATCTAGTACTATTAATAAGAGGGAGTTTGAGGAGGTTCACGTCAACGCGTCTGCTTGAGCTATTTGCTTAAGATTTGGGCCCACAAGTATATTTTTGTAATTATAACAAAATTGAGCAACACTATTGGCTGAAAAAATATATTACTGTAGCTCCTTCATAAAATCTTTGCTCTGTTGACTAAATCACCCTTCTGCTGATAGGCTATCATCAAGCGGACCCACTTTCCCAACCCAACCAACTTAATTTCCTTCTTACTGTCCTCATTAATGGCTACACACAACCTCAGTTTGTATACTCTTTTCTCAAGGCTAACAAACTAAGCTTAATTAAGGTTGCTTCTTAATTAATTATTTTTAAGGGGAACGACTACTCACTGTAATTGCAGTGCTATTGCAGAGTTGCAGTGAGCGAACGACGTGGCCAAGATAATGCTTAATCACTGAGCTATTTTTTATTATTTTTATTGGAAAAATTTAGAATAATAAAGAAACATATACAACAAAAGTTAAATTATTAAGAATCAAAATTTAAGTTATACCATAACTTAGAGAGCTCTTATTTAATCAATATTAAATTGTGTGAAAAAAATATGAATCGTCCTTCAACTCGAGTAAAATCAGTGAGGTACTTTTTTGAATAATAAAATGGTGTTAAATATTATGATAACAAAGTATGAAATTGAGAAACTCTTCTTACGACCCCTTGAGGAGACGTAATCATCAATAAGGTAGTACATCAATATTTTCAGCTAATGGGATTTCAAAAGTTCACGATAGCTCAACAAATCTATAATATATGTGCTTAAAAACTCAAAAAAGTGAGAAAACATAGATAAACCAGAAAAATTTTGAAAAAATGAAAAAGTTAGCAACTTCAGTTGCAAGAATAATAGTATGACAAAACATTTTACATGTGAAGTAGAACATCATAACAGTGAGGACTACAAATAATGAATATTAATTGTAATTATTTTCATAGTTGTTTGAATGATTAACTTATCAACATAATGAGATTAAAAAAGAAAAACTTTACCTCTATGAGTTGATAGCTTGAATTTCGGGTATCGCTCGAGCACTTCCATTTTTTGGTATGGAATTGAGAATACCTAATTGGGTAGTGTCGGGTGCCATTTCACTTTAATATGGGGCTTCATAAAATTAGCTGGCAAATAAATCTAACATAATAATAATTTATACGTTTGCAAACAGTGACTCTAAGATTCAAATTTCACACAACGTTAATATACAACAATTAACTTTTCTCTAATAATATTTTACATTTGTGGTACTATAATATTTTCTCTTCAACATTGATCTCTGTTGAAACTTTTCATACGATTAAATTTATGAATGCCTTTTTTTGAATTTTTTATATGTGTTTCTTTTAAATGTTAGTTTTTAGGCAATGGTTGAGACTAACAAATTGTCATATTTTTCCTCTTTTATTGATCTTAGGTGGTTTCATACGATTAATAATATTTTCTCTTCAACATTCATGCAGATCTCTATTGAAACTTTTCATACGATTAAATTTATAAATGCCTTTTTTTGAATTTTTTATATGTGTTTCTTTTAAATGTTAGTTTTTAGGCAATGGTTGAGACTAACAAATTGTCATATTTTTCCTCTTTTATTGATCTTA
>MU693444.1:45268-65684 GCA_026770625.1 Nicotiana glauca
ATATATATATATATATATATATATATATATATATATATATATATATATATCATTCGGAGATCGACTAGCATAAGAATTAATTAGAATCATTTTCAAAAAGAAAAGTTAGACCTTTGGATTGATAGGATCAGAACTTAAATAGTGGCTAAAAATATATGGTGCAAATAATAATTTTTTTAAATAACAAAAAATTACATTCAAATATTTAACATAGTATTATTGGGTCCGTGCTCAGCACGGGCTATCTTTTAACTAGTTAGATAGAAATTAGAGCGTTTCAATTGATTTTGTATCTTTACAAACTTATTTTAGTTTTATGACTCTGTTTTTTTTTTTACACGTGGAAGATTTATTTTTCTATATAAGAGATATGTCTTTTACACATAAGAGATTTAAAAAGGTTATTTTTAAATTTATAAATTGTAAAAGGGGCATGGTGTACAAATAGCACGAGCTTCTCTATTTGCAAATTCTAGGAGTGGGTGTTCGGACAGTTCAAATTGGATATGAAGAATTCGGTTTGGACTTTTTATTTTCGGATTGAACAATCTAAATAATCTCGGGTTGGATCGGATTTTTAAGTTAGGTTTCGAATTAATCGGTTTGGATATTTGAATTTTCGATTTTAAGCTTATATGTTTGAAATTTTTACCTCATATAGCAAATGTTAACACCTTATTTATTTTAAATAAATATAATTTAAAAAAATTATATTCTATAGATATCTTTTAAGATTTATAGCAAAGTATTTAATTTTGGTTACCTCCTAGCCCTAAGCCACTAAATATGCTAATCAGTTACACTATTTTCTTTCTCCCTCTACTTTGATACATCTCATTCTCTTCTCCCATCCCATTAAAATTTTCGGTCCCCTCCCCCTTCCACCGGATTTGTGCAAAGCTCATCTCCGAGATTCTTCTACACAATTACCCAATTTAAAATTTTCAAGAAATTCAAACGCTTGAAGCTTTTTGAGCCATCACCAGGTGTACTTGGCTGCTTTTTCTTCACTGTTTGCTTATTCTTGTGTCTGTTTTTGTTGGATTGCAGAAAAGTAAACAAAGGGCCTCGTTTGTATCAACAAACATCCTTGTTTGCTACGTGGATTGGGCTCAATGGATCGTCTGTTCCATATAACAAGACTGAAAAGTTAGATTTTTTGGAAAAGGGAGCAGAAAGTTGTGATCTTTTTTATGGAAATTGGGTTTGGGATGAAATTTATCCACTGTATAAATCAAAGGATTGTAAGTTCTTGGATGAATTCTTTTCGTTGTTCTGAGAATGGTAGACCTGATAATTTTTATACTAAATGGCATTGGCAACCTAAAGATTGCAAAGATAGCAGCCGCCGACATATAATCTGGTTGGTTTGTTCTTGAAGAAAGACGATGGAGTTTGGGGCTGAGCAACTTAATTTTCTATTAATATATTTCAATATATTTTTATGTATTTCATTGTATTCATTGTTTTTTTTTTCGTTGTAATTCAATGTGTCTCGTTGTATTCCATGTATTTCATTGTATTCACTATCTTTTTTTCTCATTGTATTTCAATGTATCCCGCTATATTCTATGTATTTGTTAAAGAAAATGTTATTTAGCTAACAAGGATAGTTTAGTAACTTCACTAGCTAGGTGGTTATTCTGTTAAGTCAATAGTTAGGAGTTAGTTAGTTATACTTAATTAGTCTAAACTAGCTTAATAACTATAAATATCACATACACATCTACATTGTAAAAGTGAGGTGAAATAATATACAATACTTTTCTCTCTACTCGTTCTTGTTTTCTCTTCAGAATTCTCTCTCTATCTTGCTTCTTCTTCTTCTTCTATCTTTATCTTAGTATTAGTAACTGAACCAGTGACATTAATCATTGTTACTGTATTTAGAATATGGTATCAGAGCGATCGAAGCTAAATCCAGCTTTGGTTTGATTTAATTCCGCAAATTCAAACTAAATCTTCATTGTTCTTGGTTGTAACGAAAATTCAAGATCTGCGAAACATGGGTGATCAACAAGATCATAATTCTCAGATAAATCAGTCCGCTACTGTTGCATCTAACCAACCAGCGGGTATTGACTATAATCATCCCTTGTTTCTTTATCCATCAGACGTAAGTGGTATACAGATCATTTCATTTCAGCTAACAGGAATAGAAAACTATTCTGTTTGGTATCGATCAATGCGTGTAGCTTTACTGGGGAGGAACAAATTAGGGATGGTAGATAGTTCTTGTAGAAAAGAAAACTTTCCTGCTGCTATGGGAAACCACTGGGAGAGGGTGAATGCTATTGCACTATCGTGGATCATGAATTCTATAAATAGCAGTCTTCTTAGTGGTATAATGTATGCGTCTAATGCTCAGGTAGTTTGGGATGATCTGTATGAGAGGTTCTATAAAGTATATGATGCAAGAACTTTCAACTTGCATAAAGAAATAGCAATATTGACTCAAGGAACTTCGTCTGTATCTGTGTATTATTCGAAGTTGAAGGATATGTAGGAAGAATTTGAGTCGTTAATTCCAGTTCCTGGATTTGACTGTCCAAGATCTAGGGATTTTGTGGTATATTTGCAGAAGTTAAAAGTATACCAGTTTCTTATGGGGCTTAATGAATCTTATTCACAAGCTAGGAGTCAAATTCTCATGAGAAGTCCCCTTCCAACAGTTAATCAAGCATACTCAATGATAATTAGTGATGAGAGTCAAAAAGCAGTTGCTGCTACATCTGGAATTTTAGGTGCAAATCCAGCAGGAAATTATGATGTAGCAATGTATACAAGAAATATGGGAAATCAGAAGTATAAAAAGAAATACAATATTCAATGTGACTTCTGTAAACTCAAGGGACATAGCAAAGAAAACTGTTTCAATATTATTGGCTATCCTCCAGATTTCAAATTTAAAAAGAGAGGCAATGGTGGAACAGGAAGACCTGTAGCATATAATGTTCTTGCAGAGATGCCAAGACAACAAACCAATGTAAACTCAACTGGAACTTATCAGCAGGAACAAACTCAGGCACAACAGAATCAGATGACCAATTCTTGTCAAAATTTTGGATATAACTCTCAGGCAATACCAGTGCCACAGATAAGAGCGTTTACAAAAGATCAATATGATCAGATACTACAAATTCTCAACAAGACTAACACTGAAAATAACATTAACTCTACGGCAAATGTAGCAGGTATGAGTACTGCTTTACTAGTATCAAATTGTCCAAAGGAATGGATTATTGATACTGGTGCAACAAACCACATGGTGTCTGATATTGAAATGTTAAATCAAAATTCTATTGTTGAAAATACTAACCCTAAGAGGGTATGTTTACCTAATAGTGAAGTGTCTCATGTCACTCACACTGGAACTAGCTCAATATCATCTAGGAGTACACTTAAAAATGTCTTCCATCTGCCTCAATTCAAGTTCAATTTAATGTCAGTATCAAAGATGACTAAAGAGCTACCTTGTGCAGCAACCTTCTATCCTCATTTTTGTATTTTTCAGGATCTCTTCAATGGGAGGGTGAAGGAGATTGGTAAAGAAAGAGATGGATTGTACATTCTGCTAAGTCAACTGGCCAACAAGGATATGAATTTCAGCCTACTTGTCAAGGATGTGTTTACAGCTGAAGATATAAGTCTATGGCATAGAAGATTTGGACATGTGTCTCCAACTGTCCTAAAGAAAATGCTTCAGAATAAAGCTAAGTGTATAGCAGAAGTAGTAAATAAATGTAATGTTTGCCCTTGTGCAAAATATAATAGACTGCCATTTCCAACAAGTTGTATTAGAAGTACTGAAATCTTTGAGCTAGTACATATGGATATTTGGGGACCATATAAGATTCCTACTTTTGATGGAAATAAATTTTTCTTGACTATAGTAGATGACTTCTCCAGAATGACTTGGATCTATCTGTTAAAGTTGAAATCTGATGCATGTGTTGTTATTCAGTATTTTTTGAGCTTTGTTCAAACACAATTCTACAAGATGGTTAAGACAATAAGAACAGACAATGGCACAAAATTTGTCAATACATTTTGTAGTGGTTTGTTCAACAAATTGGGCATAATACGTCAAAAAACTTGTGTCTATACACCTCAGCAAAATGGAGTAGCTGAGAGGAAACATAGACACATTTTAGAAGTAACAAGAGCAATCAAATTTCAAGCAAATATTCCCATCAAATTCTGGGGTCACTGTGCTCAAGCAGCTGTGTATATAATCAACAGACTACCATCATCAATCATAGGTGTCTCACCGTATGAAAGACTATACAAAAGAAAAACTTCTCTCAGTCATTTGAGAATACTAGGATGTCTATGTTATGCCAAGGACTTACAAGAAACTGACAAATTAAAATCAAGGGCCAAAAATGCAGTGTTGATGGGCTACTCAGAGGTGCAAAGAGGCTATATACTATATGATCTATCCACACATCGGTTCTTTGTAAAGAGAGATGTTACATTCAGAGAAAATATTTTTCCATTCAAGGAAAATAATGCAAAGTCACCTCCTATATTTTAGACTCAATATAATTCAGATAACAGACATTTGGAAGATTACAATCAATCAGTAGTTTCTTATCAACCTTCAAACATAGAGGTATATGAAGATGACTATATGAATGCAGATACAGAAGTTTGTCAAAACTCTGAAAGTCAAGACAATCTAGTGGAACTGAATACTGCACCATCAATCACAACAAATCTACAACAAACTCATACTTCAACTAATGTCTCTACTGCCTCAGCTGCAAACCAACATACTCAACAAATCAATACTACTAGAAGATCTGGTAGAGAAAAACATCCACCTATATGGATGAAGGATTTTATCTCCTTAAATGTACATCATAATGTTACTTATCCTATCTCCAACTATGTGTCATATGACAACATTTCACCTAAGTATCAAGCTTACATCTCTACTCTTTCTGAAACTACAGAACCTAACTCCTATGCAGATGCAATTAAAGGCCCTAGATGGGTTGATGCAATGAAGGCGGAGATTGAAGCTCTAGAAAACAATCATACATGGGAAGTTGTCAACCTACCAGAAGGCAAAACACCCATAGGGTGCAAATGGATATATAAAATCAAGTACAAAGCTACAGGGGAGATAGAAAGATTCAAAGCAAGACTTGTAGCTAAAGGCTACAGTCAAAGAGAAGGTATAGACTACCAAGAAACCTTTTCTCCTGTGGTAAAAATGGTAACAGTAAGGACAGTTCTAGCAATTGCAGATTCCAGAAATTGGCATGTACATCAAATGAATGTTTACAATGCATTTTTACAAGGTGATCTACATGATGAAATCTACATGGATCTACCACAAGGATTTAAGAGTCAGGGGGAGTATAAACCTGTATGTAGACTCAAAAAATCCTTGTATGGACTCAAGCAAGCTCCCAGGCAATGGAACTCAAAATTGACAGAAGCTCTACTGAAATTCAAATTTAATCAAAGTCCATTTGATCATTCTTTATTTGTGAAGAAAACCGATAATGGAACTATAGTGGTATTGGTATATGTAGATGACATGCTCCTAACAGGTGACAATCTAAATTTGATACGAGAAACTAAAGAAGCCCTACAACAGACCTTCAAAATGAAGGATTTAGGGGAACTTAAGTATTTCCTTGGAATAAAATTTGCAAGATCAAAACAAGGGATTCTGATGCATCAGAGAAAGTATTCATTGGAGCTTATATCAGAACTTGGATTAGCAGCATGCAAACCTATAAATACTCCTATGGATACAAACATAAAACTCACAACAAGAGAGTTTGATGAACATTTCTGCAAAAATGATCTAGCAGAGGATGAATTACTAACAGATCAAGGAAGCTATCAAAGAATTATAGGTAAACTCTTATACCTAACTGTCACTAGGCCAGACATATTCTACAGTGTTCAGACACTCAGTCAATATCTACAACAACTAAAGAAATCACACATGGAAGTTGTATTACGAATTGTGAGATATATCAAAAATCAACCAGGTCAAGGTATTCTTCTATCAAGCAACAACAATGAAACAGTTACAACTTATTGTGATGCTGACTGGGCAGCATGTCCACATACCAGAAAATCAGTTACTGGATATCTAATAAAATTAGGAGACTCACTAGTCTCATAAAAGTCTAAGAAACAAACTACAATTTCCAGAAGTTATGCAGAAGCAGAATATAGAAGCCTAGCATCTACTGTTGCAGAATTAACATGGCTTCTGGGATTAATCAAAGAAATTGATGTAAGAGTTGATCAACCAGTTACTATCTTCTGTGACAGCAAAGCTTCTATTCAAATAGCAGCCAATCCAGTCTATCATGAAAGGACAAAACATATAGAAATAGATTGCCATTTTATAAGAGAGAAAATTCAACAAGGCATGGTTAAAACTGAGTATATCCCTACAAATGAACAACCTGCAGACATTCTCACAAAAGGACTAACCAGAGTTCAACATCAATATCTGTGTTCCAAGCTAGGGACATTAAATATTTTTATGCCCACTAGCTTGCGAGGGAGTGTTAAAGGAAATATTATTTAGCTAACAAGGATAGTTTAGTAACTTCACTAGCTAGGTGGTTATTCTGTTAAGTCAATAGTTAGGAGTTAGTTAGTTATACTTAATTAGTCTAAACTAGCTTAATAACTATAAATATCACATACACATCTACATTGTAAAAGTGAGGTAAAATAATATACAATACTTTTCTCTCTACTCGTTCTTGTTTTCTCTTCAGACTTCTCTCTCTATCTTGCTTCTTCTTCTTCTATCTTCATCTTAGTATTAGTCACTGAACCAGTGACATTAATCATTGTTACTGCATTTAGAACAGTATTTCATTGTATTCACTGTCTCGCTATATGCCATGAATGTATTCATAATTTTTTTTATTAATATAATTTATGTATTCAGATGTATTATATAATTTATCTGAAGATTGCTATATTTTTGGGGTATTTTTCGGTTGAGAATCTTTTTTATAACTGAAAATACAAAATTTGTGTATCATAATAGAGTTTGTTGAGTTATATTAGGAGTCTATTATGTTAATTGATTCACTTTCCGTTTTAAAAATAGTGTAATCCCCTATTTCACGCCGCGAATACAGTCGAATACAATAATCTGTCCAACTGTAATCCCATCCTTCACTCCATGAATACAGTCGAATACACTCGAATACAACAACTGATTAGCTAGATTTCTCTGATTCACGCCTATTTTTGCTACTGTATTCATGAATACAATAGCTTAAATACATCAAATACATCTTATAACCGCATAAAAGGTATTTATAATCGGTAATATAGCAAATGGTATCTATAGATGGCTAATTACTACTAAAAGATAGTGCTTTATGAAAATTTCTCCATATGTTTCTTCTTTTTTACAAAAATAAATATCCAAGCCAAGTACTCATAGTAAATTATCTGAAAAGTTACTCATTTTCACCACAATCATCCAAATAAAGTATTCAAGTAATGCAATTATTATCAAGGAAATGCAACAGAAATATTACTACGGCCGATAAGAGTAGCAATAGCAAAACCATGTTTAAATAGAAAATGATCTGACAGTAACTTAGTAATTAATATTGAGTATAATGTATGAAATAATATCTCATAGGTAGGGTATTAATTTTATTAAAATGGCATATAAATAATTGACTAAACATATATATAAAAATTTTGAATTTTCGGCTATTCATAAATTCGAAGTATCAAATCAAACATCCAATGCAAATTCCAAAAAGTTTAAAGTTAAATCCAAAATTCAAACAAAAAATTCGAATTTTGTTTTGGATTTCGAGCTATGGCCACCCCAAATTCTGTTATTTTCTAAATGAAAATTGTCCACTTTAGTTAATAAAACAAAATTAGCCGGCCACTTATGCGATCCTACTTCAACCAATTTAATCGATTGGTTGAATCTTGAATGTGTAACTTGTCCAAGTCATTAGGCGAGAAATTGCTGTAGAAAATATCTGTGGTAGCCAAGAAGAAAATTATAATAGGACAAGTTATTAATAGCTTAATTTAAAAAAAGGCATTACGCAGACCGCTTTCTCCATAAGCTGTATCTTGATGTTAACCAAATTAATATTATAGCAGTACACCTACTTATCTATCTAAAAACAATTCTCAATAATGTCAATCATGCCATACTTGGTGGGTCCCTTTTGTGGGCAAGCATTTCAAAACTAGAAAGGTCGAGATGCATTAGGCAGGGTTATACCGGGTAAAATCGATAACCCAAATCGAAAAATATTTATTGGGTTATTGGTATAGGATTATTGGGTTAACAGTTTGATAATGATTTAGTATTAATTTACTATTGGGTTATCGGTTCGAGTCTTGATTTACCCATATTTATTAACGATTTAACCGATAACCGAATAAACTTTATAAAAATATAATTTTACCCTTAGGTATATAAATTTTTCAGTTCTCCCAATTCTCTATATGCTGTTGTAACCCTCCCAAATTTTTCATTGAATACATAAAGAAAATTTATCATATTCTTTATATGCTATACATTATCACTCATTACTTATTCCCTTTAGAATCTAGATTGAGTTATCTTATTCGGTAAATTGATAATCGAATCGATAATGATCAATAGCCGATTAATCGATAATCGAATAACTAATATTTTATCGATTTGGTTATCGGGTTAGTATATATATAAACCGATAATCAATATGCCAAACTAATAACGTTCAATCGACAAGACACACTACTTTATTCTAATGTAAATCCTTACCTAATCATCTTTTGTTCTTATATGCTCTGATAATTGGGCAAGTGGTGCCTTATCTTTAGTTATAAGTAAACGACCTTTCAAGTTATGGTCTCAATCCTGTCTTGTTGGGGCCATGGGGCCAGACCCACACTCGCTCTATTGGACCTCATTTCTACGGTTTCCCAACTCTTTCATTAGGTTCTAGTGATGCTCGAATTAGATTATGTATATTTCAATTATTCTATTCAATATACACTACTCCCACTAAGAAATTATCTCATATTTTCTCAAAAGCTAGAATTTTAACCCTAAATTTTCATAATTTTTAGCTATTTCATTGACCGTAGAATTAAAAAGCTTTTACGAACATTTTTGGACCTCTAAACGTGTTTTTTGCTCTGTCTTATCATCATTGTTTGACGCAATAGGATCTTTTATCATGTTTATCTATTGTGCACAATTAACATATTACACCACTTTACTTTTATTTACCCATGTTACTACTCAATGTTTGACTCCAATTTTGACTGCTTTATTGCATAAATCAAATGCTCCATGCAATTTTTCACCTGCATATGGTCATGAACCTTCGTAAGTCCAAAGGACATGAATCACGAACCACAACTTTTTTGAATAAATGTGACACAATATCCAACTACTCTAATATTGACATTCACAGACCCCTGAACCACAAGGATCGATATATCCGTGACCACCACTCAACTACCTAATTTGTAATATGGACAACTCTTAATATTGACCCCTGACTTTTAAAGCCACTGATAAGTTTATCTTTCATCTAGCAGTATAAGCGAGGGCCATTATCAGGTCCTATTTCATACTCATGGCTCATTATATTCTACTTCAAGATTGAAAACAATTCTTCAAAATTATTTAAATACTGCTCATGGGTTATTTTCTTTCCTATTTCTATTTCCATGGCTAATATCATATCCAACTTCATATTAACCATTTGTTTGAAGATAGGATTAGTTAAATAGTTGTTTGGACAATATCTTTCAGAATTAGCATCACCAGTCGGAAAGCCTTTTCTACAGTAGCATTCCAGTTGATAAGTTATCGAATTTTGGACAAGCACACATGATGTATTAAGACAGATAAGATCAAATTAGGATAAGCTCTCTATGGAAGCACAGTGGTACCAGCATAAGGAGCGGATGCACATGTATCGAAGCGGTTCCACGTGAAACCGCTTCATGATTTTTTTAAAAATATGTGTTAATACTGTGAGGAACCGGATAAGTAGGAAAAATGATACCATTTTACATAAATTATCTCTTGATGTATTGGTTATATTCTTGATTTTGCTCAAGAAGTCAGGAGTTCGAACCTCAACTAGCACTTTTTTTTTTTGGCAAATATTTGAGAGAATCTATGTGATTACAAATTGTGATGAACTAGAATTTAGTTCACGACTTTTTCTAATTTAAGACAACAAAACCAACATATTAAGGCTATTTCTTGTCAAGAAATATGATAATTAAAGTTATAATTCTCGTCTATAACTTTCGACACCACTTACAAAAATTCATACTACGCCCCTTATAATTATTTCTGATGATCAGTTTCTGACCAAGACAATTATTTCGCACTCCGCCACTCATTTCTTTTCTACAATTTGGCACCATATCTAAAAAAGGAAAAGGAGAAGAAACAACTTTCATGTGCATAAATTGATTGTTGAGATTTTGTGGAACCATAGGAACCTGAATACGTTTGAGCAATTTAACAACATTTTTTTTTTTGTAGATTGTACGTTTGGAACATTTCTTGCACAAAAAAGTTTTGGTACTCGCGACAAAGACCATGTAGGTCCATAAAAAATAATTAAATAAGAATATATTTCAAATTGTGAAGATGCAAGTAGATTGACTCCTCACACTTTTCACAAGTCAGGACCATATTTTTCTTCTTGAAAGTGCAGGCCAAGAAGGTAATATAAATATCAAAATAGTAGTTCACAATAGTAACACAAAGAGAAGACTTATGAAATATTGACACTAGATAACAACATGCAAGAGAAATTGGCAAATTATTTGTTGAAGGTGTCACGTGAGTGGAGTAACAGCTGTAGCTTAGTTATTGTAATAAATTGGTTAGGAGTTGTTAGTGATAATTAATTAGGAGTAGTTAAGTTTGTTATACAGTATATAAACACATGTATAGTGTATTTTTTCAATAGAACAGTTAAAAATACATTTTCCTCTCCTTCCTTCTCTGTTTCTTCTCAAGCATGTGAAGCTCACAGATGCTCCCATGGTGGAAAGTTAACATGGTATCAGAGCCTAACACGACAATCATGATCTTCTGATTTCCTTCTTAATCTCGTATGAACGAAGGTTCATCATCTTCGTCTCCTTCTTCTCCCTCCTCACCGTCTCATAGAAATCGAGTCAACAATGGCGACAGAAAAATAGATCACACACATCCCTTGTTATTGCATCCTTCGGATACTCCGAGCTCCGTATTAGTTCCTATTCAGCTCACAGGCTCTGAGAACTACGGGATATGGCGGAGATCGATGAGAATCGCACTTCAAGCAAAACGTAAGTTAGGGTTTGTAACTGGTACCTGCAACAAGGATCAATTTAGGCCAGAATTGCATGAAGATTGGGAGACGTGTAACGTAATTGTGCTCTCGTGGATCATGAACATAATTTCACCAGATCTACTTAGTGGAATCGTATATGCATCAAACGCTCACTTAGTTAGGGAAGATCTTAAGGAGAGATTTGATAAGGTGAATAGGATGAGGATTTTTCAGATACATCGAAAGATTTCCACGATTTCTCAAGGCACAGATTCAGTGTCCATGTATTTTACAAAATTGAAGGAACTCTGGGCTGAGTATGATGCGATGGTACCTTCGACAAATTCGAAGGAATACACAGATCACCTTCAGCGATAGAGGTTGTTGCAATTTTTAAGTGGACTAATATGCTCAAGCTAGAAGACAAATCTTGATGAAATCAGTGGAACCTACCTTGAATCAAGCATATGCTTTAGTTGTTGAAGATGAAAGCCAAAGGAACACATCACATACTAGACTAAATTCAGTAACCGAGGGGAATGATATCACTGCTTTATGGAGTTCGACATCTAGAGGAAGCTCAATGCATAAGAACAAAAGAAACTTCAATGCATTTTGTGATTTCTGTAAAATAAAGGGACATATTGAGGAAAATTGCTATCAGCTTGTTGGCTATCCAGCTGATTTCAAGGGAAGAAGGAAACCAGTACAAGGAAACACATGTGGCCATCAATATCAAAGGGCAAATGCTGCATATCATGGAGATTTCTCTAAGGCTGGAGGAAGTTGTGATGCAGGACAAATAGGTATGGTGGTGCTGGTTTTGGAACTTCTCTTGCAGGAACACAAATGAAAGCAACAGTCATATGCAGATGCAAGGGACACAACCACAAGGATCTGGAGGGGGAGTTGCTGTCACTTTTACTCCTGAGCAATACAATCAGATCCTACAGTTGCTCAACAAAGAGAATGCCCCAGAGATATCAGCTAACATAGCAGGTACTATTTGCTCCTTCCTGGCAAATTACAGATGGATAGTGGACACAGGGGCAACAGATCATATGGTGTCAACTCCTGATATGTTGTTTGATCTTCATGATTATCCTAAGCAAGGTGCATCAGTACACTTTCCAAATGGAAAACAATTGCCAATTAGTCATGTTGGTAAATATAGGTTAGCCCAAGGAGAGATTAGGGATGTATTGTGTGTGCCTGAGTTCAAATTTAACTTGTTATTAGTGGCAAAGCTAACTAGAGAGCTGCAATGCTTCATGTCATTCTATCTTGATTTCTTCTTGATGCAAGACCTTCACACTGGGAAGGTGAAGGGGACTGATAGAATGCAAAATGACCTGTACTACTGGAGAAGCATATTACATAATAAATCATTACAAGCATCACACTCACTGGCTTCCAGATTGACACCATCAGCAGGACCAAATATTAGGGCATGTCCCTCATAGAGTGCTACAATAGATGGATATATGTGGGGGTGTTAACACAGCTGCAGACAGAACATGCTCAATTTGTCCACTAGCCAAACAAACCAGATTACCTTTTCCTCAAAGTACTAGCATAGCTGGTAGAATTTTTGAACTAATACATGGAGATGTCTGGGGTCCTTACAAGGTACCCATTTATGATGGCCATATATTTTTCCTTACACGAGTTGATGATTGTAGTAGAATGGTTTGGATTTTCCTGTTAAGACTGAAGAGTGATGTCTCAGTTGTAATAAAGGACTTTATGCAGCTAATAAAGAACCAATTTAATGGTTCAATCAAAGTTTTTAGGAGTGATAATGGTACGTAGTTTTTTAATTCACATTGTAGGGATTTGTTTAGTAATGCAGACATTGTGCATCAGAGTTATTGCACTCACACTCCTCAACAGAATAAAGTGGTTGAGAGAAAGCATAGACAACTCCTTGAAGTAGCAAGGGCCATCAGATTCCAGGCATCCATACCTTTGAAATTTTGGGTAAGTTGTGTTCAGAATGCAGCATACTTAATAAATAGAATTCCTTCTACTGCTTTGGTAGGCAAGTCTCCATTTGAGGTTTTCTATGGTAGGGTCCCAAATATACAGCATCTAAAAGTACTAGGGTGCTTGTGCTATGCCACCAATGTTATTACCAAGAGTGACAAATTTGTCAGTAGAGCTATTCCAACAGTGCACATGGGATATTCTAGCACCCAAAAGGGGTACAGGCTATATAATCTTGCCACAAGATCCTTTTTTGTGAGCAGAGATGTGTCTTTTAGGGAAGATGTTTTTCCATTCAAATCTTCTCATTGCCAGTTGAAGCCCTCAGTTACTACTGATGATTGGGACATTTCACTTGATCCTTTTGAACCTGCAGCAGAAGATGTCACATGTTCATTGGATTCATCATCTGATCCTGATCCTGTTCATTATCCAGTTGGAACTTAAGATAGTCCAACAGGCATTGCCAATGCTTATGATACCAATCATTCACTTCCCAATGTTATGACTAATAAGATCCTGCTGCCAGACATAAGACTTAGGGGTGTTTCAGACCTTAGTTGTCCTAATTTTCCCAATGCCACAAGAAAATCCTACAGAACATCCAAGCCTCCTGGCTGGCTCAATGAATATATACACACAGTATCTAAGTCCACATCTCATGCAGCAACAATAGGATCACTTTACCTATTATCAGCTTATATGTCCTATGCCTCAATCTCCATTCCCTATTATGCAGTTTTGTGCAACATGTCCACTATCAGGAAACCTGATACTTATGTAGAGGCCCTACTCAATCCTCACTGGGTTGAAGCCATGAAACAAGAGCTGCAGGCCCTACAGTATAATAATACTTGGTTGCTGGTTGATCTTCCTAATGACAAGAAACCAATTGGCTATAAGTAGGTGTTCAAAGTCAAATACAATGCCAAAGGATAGGGGGGAAAGATACAAAACTTGCTTAGTAGCCAAGGGCTGTACACAACAGGAGGGATTGGATTACCAAGAGACTTTTTCCCCAGTGGTCAAGATGGTTACTGTGAGGACTGTTTTGTCACTGGCTGCTATGTTTGGTTGGAAACTACACCAAATGGATGTATTTAATGCATTCCTCCAAGGTGACCTTGTAGAAGATGTTTATATGGTGCCCCCACCTGGTCTTTTAGGACATGGGGAGTGTAGCAAAGTTTGCAAACTTCAAAAGTCTCTATAAGGCTTGAAATAGGCCTCTCGTCAGTGGAACCTGAAGCTTTGTAAAGCTCTTATATCTTCAGGATTCATCCAGAGTCATTATGACTATTCCCTTTTTATTAAAAGTTCAGGCTCTCATATGGTTGTTATCCTAGTCTATGTAGATGACCTCCTTATTACAGGTTCTTTAGTTCCTCTTATTCAAGAGGGCAAGCTCATTCTTCATCATCATTTCAAAATCAAGGATCTGGGGGAGATGAGATACTTTCTTGGTATTGAAATAGCTCGAAGTCAAGATAAGATTCTAGTCTGTCAAAGGAGGTTTGCATTAGATATCATTGTTGATCTTGGGCTGAGTGGCTCTAAGCCAATTGCCACTCCCATGGAAGCCAACCAAAGGCTTACCAGCATTGAGTATGATCAAGGTTGTGAGAATACAGGTGCTGCTGATGAATTATTGTCTGATCCTGCTGGATATCAGAGGCTAAGTGAGAAAGTTACTCTATCTGACTATGACTCGACCAGACATTAGTTACACAGTGCAGAACTTGATTCAGTTCATGCACATGCCAAAGAAGTCACATATGGAAGGGGCTCTGAGAGTGGTGAGATATCTGAAGAATGCACCTGGATTGGGGATACTATTGAAATCCAAACCATCATCAGAGCTCACAATTTACTGTGATGCAGGCTGGGCGACTTGTCCCATGACACGGAGATCAGTAAGTGGTTTTGTAGTCAAGATGGGGGATTCCTTGATTTCCTGGAAATCGAAGAAGCAAAACACAATATCTCGGAGCTCTGCTGAGGATGAATATATGAGCATGGCAAATGCAATTGCAGAAGTAGTGTGGCTTACTGGACTCTATGGAGAGCTGGGAATGCAATTGGAGCTGCCGGTAAAACTGTTTTGTAATAGCAAAGCAGCACTTCAAATTGTTGTGAATCCTATATACCATGAGCGAACAAAACATATAGAGATCGATTATCATTTTATCAGGAAAAAGATTCAAGAAGGTTTGACTTGTACAGAACATGTACCCACAAACTTGCAACTGGCTGATATCCTAACCAAAGGACTAGGGAAGGCACATCATGAGTTTTTGTTATCCAAGCTGGGAATATTCAACCTGTTTAGATTACACACCTTGAGGGAGAGTGTTGAAGGTGTCACGTGAGTGGAGTGACAGCTGTAGCTAGCTGTTGTAATAGATTGGTTAGAAGTTGTTAGTGATAATTAATTAGGAGTAGTTAAGTTTGTTATACAGTATATAAACACATGTACAGTGTATTTTTTCAATAGAACAGTTAAAAATACATTTTCCTCTCATTCCTTCTCTGTTTCTTCTCAAGCATGTAAAGCTCACAGATGCTCCCATGGTGGAAAGTTAACATTATTGATCATAAATGATTTTGGCAAAGACAACCCCAAAATAATTGGTATTATATAGCCAAATTTAAAAGAAATATACTTCCTATTTCCTCTCTCTCTATAACCTCCCTCCTCTCTCTCTATAACTTACGTATCTTTTTCTTTTTCCTTTCCCTTTCTCTCCTTGCATTTCTTCTTCTATCTTTTCTCATTTCGCGTTCATAGTTTAGAAAAAATTCTTGCAAATTATGCAAAAAAAGGTTGGATGAAAAGGTAAGGTTGATCTCAAATCAGAAAAAATCATAAGCAAAAACTACGAGAGAAAAAATACATTTCAACTCTGTTTTTCTTCTCTATTTCTTTTGTTGGTTGGATTAAACGAGTGAGTATGATTGAAATTAGTTGAAAATACATAGACGATGCTATATACAGATTTGAGCAAGATCAGAAGTGATTTAGACTGGTTTCAGATTGAAAAATCAGACTTAAAAATCCAAATGCGAAATGTGTACATCAGTGTATATCACACACAGATTTTTATGGATGGTCGTGTATATCACATTGTTTATCGTATATACAACACAATTTTTTATGGACGCCCATGTTGTATATAACAAAAATTTTTATGGATATAAACAGATACACATAATATACATGAGATATCACAAAGAGATATACATGGGATATAATAGGGGATACACATGTGGAGTCGTCTTGAACTTGAGTTTTTAATCTGAAATATGTTATACAAAGAATGAAAATAAAATTTTAATTTACTTTGATATACACATTATTATTATGTTATAGACTATGATATATAAATAATATAAGTATTATTCTGTTATATATATTTGGATATACAGATAAAAAAATAAAAAATAATTAAAAAATATTTGAGAGTTTTTTCGGATACTACTGAAGAAAATAGAACCTAATTTCTAAGATGATGGTTGCTCTGAGAGAGGAGAGAGAGAGTTTTAAATATTTTTTGCTATTTTTAAGAAAAATAATTTTGATGGGGCTTATTTTTAGGATGGTAGTTGAACCATTAGAAGGGAGAAAATAACTTTAGGTTATCATATGCAAAATCTTAAAATATTGGGTTTTTATGCCAATTGTCGGACCTAGTTGTCATGCCATGCTAAATTTCCAAGACTTATGCAGGACCTTTTACAATGAAAAATTGCCATCCTATAACAACATATAACAGAAATTGGTAATTTTTAAGCCCTATATTAGATTTGGCAAATATAGCCCCAAACAATTGGCATTATATAGCCAAATCTTAAAAAAATACTCTCTTTTATATTCTCTCTAAAAAAAAAACTACACGCTTATTTTGACTTTCCTCGCCCTTTCTCTCCTTATATTTCTTCTTCTATCTCTTCTCTTTTGCTCGCATAGTTTAGCAAAAATTCTTGCAAATTATGTAAAAAGAACAGTGAGATGAAAAGGTAAGGTTGACCTCATATCAGAGAAAATCAGAAGCAAAAACTAAGAGAGAAAAAATATATTTCAACTTTATTTTTCTTCTCTCTTCTTTTTGTTTTGGTTGGATTGAATGAGTGAATGTGATTGAAATTGATTGAAAATCCTAAACGAGGCTATATACAAAATTTGATCATGATTAGCAAAAATTAAGAGAGAAAAAATATATTTCAACTTTGTTTTTCTTCTCTCTTCTTTTTTTATTTGGAGTGAATGAATGGGTGTGATTGAAATTGGTTGAAAAAACCTAAACGCGGCTATATACAAAATTCGAGTAAGATTAGAAGTGATTTAGACTGGTTTCAGGTAAAAAATCAGACCTAAAAATCCAACTACGATATGTGTATATCATGTTGTATATCGTGTACATCAGTGTATATCGCACACAAGTTTTTAAGGCCGTATGTATATAACACTTTATATATCGTGTATACAACATAATTTTTTTTATGGACGCCCGTGTATATAACATTGTATATTATATATATAACACAAATTTTCATGAATATACACAGATACACATAATATACATGAGATATCACTGATGTACATAGAGATATACACGGGTTACAATAGAGGATACACATGTGGAATCATCTTGAATTTGAGTTTTCAATTCAAAATGTATTATACAAAAAAGGAAAATAAAATTTTATTTTTTTTATATATACATTATTATTATGTTATACACTGTGATATACAAATAAAATAATTATTAGTTATTGATCAAAAAAAGAAAATAAATTTCTGATATAGCATGTTTAAGCATGTTCTAAAATATAAATATAATTGTGGGAGTAAATAATATTTTGCTATATAACAAAAATTAATTTTTGATATACACAAAGAAGAAAAATAAATTTTATAATATCTATTTTGGTATACACATGTCCGATGTGCTATACACTGGGATATATAAATAATATAATATTTTTATTGTGATATACATTGATATAAAGACAGCAATATCTATACATATAATTTTATATTATTGATATACAAAGAATAATATTATTTATGTACAAAGAATGAGAATAAAATTTTAATACACATCTTGATATAGATAAAGAAGAAAATAAAGTTGTGATATATATATATTAGGGAAAAAAACACCGTATACCCATCTATAGAAACTTTTTACTCAATATGCCTAATTATAGAAATTACATAGAAAGTACCTAAATAATTACACCGTATACATTTTTTCTAATCTACAGAATCCTAACTACCACTTTTTAGGGGATAATATCTCTTAAATATAGTCATAACTATTGTAATGTATATGTAGAGTATATTATGATTCACTTCTCTCTCCTAATCAAAACCTATTACTCTTCTCCACCAGAATTCTTCTTTTTTTATCCTACAAATTCTATGTAAGGGGCTTCCAGTCTAACCAAGTTCTTTATGCTCTGAATAACTTGATAAATATGAAGCGTAAAACATAAAGTTTTAGACAAAACTTTACTGGAAACTTTTGACATCGTTTTAAAATTCATAACCCGTTAGAGAAAAGTACAATTTTGAAAAAAAAATATTCGTTACATGGTGAGAACTTTATAAGAATACGTTATTCGACTCTAAGTAAAAATTATAATATTTTAATTTAGAATACAATATTCAAACCTGACATACTACAATATTCCAAATTGGAATATGATGTTTAATTCTACATAAATACACAATATTCTAACTTGGAACACACTATTCAACACTATATGAAAATTATAACATTCTAATTTAGAATACACTATTCAACCTTAAATAAAACTATAATATTTTAATTTGGAATATAATATTCAAAAACAAGCATACTATAATATTCTAATTTGAATTACACTATTTAATTCAAAAAATCTAAAATATTATAATTTGAAATATAATATTTATCAGTAGTCAGGATTGAAATTCTCGCCTGGATTAGACAAAACTAATGCAAATCACTTTTGCGGCAAAAAGCAACAATAATTAAAATTGAACCATAACAATATACATAGTTAAAAAGAAAATGAATCAAAGTAATCATCTTTAAGAAGGTTAAGTTATTAGCCAATTGAGATACATGTAAAAAAACAACCAACATCACCAACTGCGCTTATGTTTTAAAAACAAAAATACGCATCCTAAAAGCCATTAATTGAGTCCGTTGACACGCCAACTCATGGTATTCTTCGGCTAGCTTCATAATCAATAACTATGTTTGCAGCTTGTTTTATTTTGCACTTATTGCCATAAACTTGCTCCCAGTTCAAAAATGCGTGTTTGAGGATAATTATTTGCTATTTTCTTATGAGGAAAAATTTGAAAGAAGTGATTATGTGATAGTTGAAAAGAATAAATCAGTGAAGGAATTAGTTTCCTCAAAACAAGAATTTTCGTAATTGATGCTTAATAGAAGTTTGAGAGATTTGATATTATACGGATATAAAATATTGATGGAAGATATGTTAAAGAGAGATAATCTAGCCCCTTAAAATGTGAGATTGTTTGGTGGCATATAATGATATTAAAGATTTAAAAAGTAAATAAAGTTGTATAAAATATGTATACAAAGTAAAATAAATATTTTAAATGTATATGAAGTTAATTGATATTTTCAATGGGCATACCATATAGATTATCCTACATATTATTATTGTGATATACGTTTATTGACTATTTACTGACAATATCTATAACTAAGGCTATTTCCTACCAATTATATGAATACGTTGTTATACCATAATCAAGATTTCTAAGGCCCATTAGGAAAAGAAGTGGGCGCTTCCCAAAGCTAAATGCTTCTATGGAAAGACAAGCAATAGTAGTATGAATAAAATCTCGAGGAAAGGATGGTTCATGTATTATTCTGTCATAGAAATAATTGAATAAAAGATGAGATTATCTGTAACAAAGTTAGGATTCCTAGTGGTGGCATAGATAGAATTTTTCCTTTATTGCTTTAGATATTTAGTATCCAAACTTAGATGTGTGAGCACGTGATCTTTATCCTAAGCAAATTATTCCAAAAATATCAAATAAAATAATTTTTACAATTTTAAGAAGTATATTGCATCCTTTTATT
>MU693448.1:0-33779 GCA_026770625.1 Nicotiana glauca
TTGTTGCTGTGTGAACTCACACATCATTGCCTGTTACTGCTGCTACTAATTCCTTCTTCTCCATTATTGTAATTTTAAAGTACATTTCCTGAATCCAAAGCAATGTGAATATCTAATTGAAAGATGAAATGAAGCCTGTTGTCTAGTTCAGTAGCTGAATCTGTTGTCTAATGCTTGTGTATTTCGAATAGCTTCTTCGATTTGTTTAGCGTCCACATTGTATATATTCTGGATTGTAATGAACAGTGGAACTTTAAGTGTGTGTTTATTCATCTTAAAACAACATGCCTTAGTGTAAGTAGTTAGATTTTTATGGTAGTTTCAGTTTCCAAATTAGAAAAAATGTTATGAACCCAGAGTTAAGTTTGAAAGTCCATGTGTGTGCTCATATCTCTGCTAACTCAGGTTTGAATAAACATTTTAGTTTAAACATCAGCAATTTGGTTTTCTTTTAAAAAATCGGAAGATATGTGTTAGGCTTGTCAATAGTTTCATATTAATCCCTTGAACCCTATAAGCATTTGCAGTAACTAATTGGCTTGGATAAATTTGCATATGGAGGTGAAATCAATTAATCAGTAACCCGTTGTTATAAAAGTGTATATTGTTCCTTTATTCCAAACATATTGAATACACTTAGAATCACTAGGAGTAATTTCAGCGGGTTATTTTTTTTTTGAATTGAGATTCCATTTGGTTTAAAAATCAAAGGCTCAATAAACCAATTTCAATTAGGTGGGGCCTCCACTTCACTGATGCACATCTTGGTCCTTCTTCTTATTGGACCAAATCCAAAGCCCAATGGCCGAACAACAACATTTACAGACCTGGGCCAAAGATTCTAGGCCAAAAATGTTTTAAAAAAAAAACATTAAAATTATATAATGATAGGGGGATTAATTCGCAAGTATAAAATTGGGTTTTGAATTAGGTAGCGGGTTCAAACTAAAAGGGTCTTCCCTTTTGTTTGAATTCGAACTTGAATTCGAGGCCCGAATTTATAAATGTGAATTAATTACCCTTTTAGAGACAAATAATAAATAGAAAATCTTAGTTTGCTTTAGTTGGCCTTTAAATAAATAAAAATGAGATGAGCCTCGCTAAATAAAATCCATAAATTGTGGGACCCTCATTAATTTCTTAATTAAAAATACTTAGAACTTGGGGCGTGCCGTTTAGCGAATTTCACGGCCTCCCACAAAGTTAAAAAGATGTTAGTCGCTTTAGGCGCGCTTTTAATAATTTTACCTTCTTAAATACGGGTGTGCATTTCATGCAACCCAAATTCAAATCCAAAAACATTGAATAAGAATGTGTCGAGGATCCGGGTGTATTTCATGTGACGTGATCCGAAAATACGTTCTTAAATGACGTTTACTTTCGTGAAAATAATTAAAAAGTGGAAACTAGTTATAAAATTGCACTATAGGTTGGAGCATGAATAAAAAATAGATTTTAGCCATTTATAATAATTTAAGCGACCGTGCTAGAACCACGGGATCCGGGGGTGCCTAACACCTTCCCTCGGGTTAACAGAATTCCTTACATAGAATTTCTGGTTCGCAGACTCCAATTGGGAAATCAACAATTTTCCTCGATTTGGGATTTAATTTAAACCGGTGACTTGGGACACCAAAAGTCAATCCTATCCCAAGTGGCAACTCTAAAAATAAATAAATAATCCCAATTCGAATAATGTCACTTTAAATGGAAAAACTCCCTTATACATTTATCCTTCGGGGTAGGTGTGTAAAAAAGGAGGTGTGACAACCGTTTCATTCATTCAGATTAGCATTCACCTTTTCAAAAATAGTATTTACTGAAGCTCGTAAAGTAACAGATATTTTCTAAACAAATCTGCATTTTTCGAAACTCACGAAACTCTTTTCCAAGTAATCTGCATGTCCTCTGAAGTTCATTTCTTTTCCGTTAAGCCTTTTCAAGAGCAGTACCTTCTTTTCTGAAACTCCTTTTACTCTGTAACTTTGATTTATAATCAGTTTATGTTTTAAAATCAGTAATTCTATCCAACACTTAGACAAAGGATTAATTAATCAATCAGATCAGTTTTAGACAACTGCATTCAGCGAGCCTAATGCAGACTTCCCGTCTTAAAATATGTGTTGAACTAGTCCGCTCGTCGCTTTATTTAATTTAAGACCAAACCTGTACGTTTAAGACATGCTAAATTCTATAGCTTCATCTGATTCAAGGAGGCCTGTTTGAGCCCTACTTGCTTATTTGCTTCCCCTATTTACTTTCTTTATGTGTTGTGATTGACGCCTTAGTATTTTGTCCTTTGAAAACTCCTAAAAGGCCCCAAACCCCTCTCCCTTTAGGACTAGTAGTCCAATTGCCTCCGGGACTGATAGGATTGGGACGGGTACTAGCATGAAATAAGTAACGAGACATTCCGCGCTTTAGTACCCTAACGGGGTGGGAACGGTAGAATATGGATATGACGACCACGCGATAACACCACGTGTATAAGCGGTTACCGGGTGTTGTGTGGGGTGATCCATATTATTTATAAACGTAGGATCCTCTTCCCTTTACTTGTTTATTTTATTTCGAAAAATTGCTTCTTTTCAAATTTCAGCTTCTTTAACTATTACTTCTAGCAATTATGTAAAATTTCCCCCTCTTCACTCGTTTATCCTGAATTTTAAAACTACTTTCTATGAAAAATTTTAGCTTCTTTAACTTCGTTTTAGTTTCAAATTATTTGCAACCATTATATGAAAGCCCCCTTGTATTTGTAATTCTTGCTTGTCTACTCATGTTTGCTTGCTTAAAGTCACAATTGTAATATGGTCGGGAATCACGCTAGTAGATCTTGAGGGGTGTCTAACACCTTCCCCTCGATATAATTTCCAGCCCTTACCCAAACTCTGGTTCTTCATCTCAAATTCTTCCATACAGTGTCCTAATGCACTATAATCATTAGGTGGCAACTCATCAAAATCCAAAAATCCAATTCCCAAACGGGAAAATAGTTGTCTTTCCCAAATGTCGTAAATCCAATTTTCGCTTTTGAAAAAAAAGGAGGCGTCGACAGCATGGCGACTCTGCTAGGGATAGCTTAGGCTTTTACCATTTCATGTTATATGTGACTTTATTGCTTTCTTTTATTGCTTTTGTTTAATACCTTTATTCAAAACTGACTTGTTTCTTTTGTTTCTTTTTCTTTAATTACTTTCATTTACCGCTTTCCATCAATACCATTGTAATTTTGAAGCAATTATTGTATGAACGTGAAAATACATGTCAATTTGTTTCATTCTTGTAAACTACATCTTCAACATCATATTCCACTCGTGCCAAACATATATCATAGCCATGCTTATAATGAGTGGTTGCGCTCTTCCAATATTATCACCCCTTGAATTTGGCAAAGACATATTTGCGGTAAAACCAGTCGATCAGCGGTGCAGTCGACGGTTCCGTGCCTTTCCCTCTTGAGTTGTCCGCTCAAGGGTACCTATCTAATACCCCAATAGAAAACTTATTCCGTTAAACTATACATGCATCACGGTCAAACCTAGCCGAGTCAGTTATGTTGTCCACATAATGATTCCTTAGGATAGCCTAGTCCAAAGTCCACCGAGTTTTCCTGAAACCCAAACGGACAGCTCCATGTTTTGTGCAGATATTTGGAGAACTAAATGCTTGCTATGCTAATAATTGGTTTAAATAATCGAGTCAGGTGGGGTAGGGGACTAACACTTTGTTTTGCAGAAAATGAGGCACGAAATCTCCACATTTTGCATGGTAACCAACATTCAGCCAAGGCTGCTGAATTGGTGGAAAGACGTCCACTCTAGTGATCAGATGCTCGTCTGCAAATACTTAGGTAATTTGCCTTCTCTTCTAGAAATTCAGCCTGACAACAAAATCACAGAGGCTGTGACATTGTTCTGGGATAGTGACAAGTCCGTGTTCCGCTTTGGGGACCTTGAAATGACTCCTTTGCTTGAATAAATAGGAGGTTTAGCTGGCATTCCGTGGGAGACTCCGGGTTTGCTTATGCCAGAGAATCGCAAGGGTAGGGGTTTCCTTAAGATGATGGGACTAAATAAGAACCCAGATTTAACTTGCCTGAAAGACTCTTACATCCCATTCGACTATCTGTACGAGAGGTACGACCATAGCAAGTCATACCACACCTATTCAGATGAGTTCGCCCTCACCTCATTGGGACATATCCACCAAAGGGTCTTCATTTTTATATTTTGATTTTTGGGAATGATGGTGTTCCCTATGAAGAAGGCTAGGATCCACACCAGACTGGCCATGGTAACCAAGACTTTGATGGAAGGAATTGGAGGGCAGACTTTCAGTATAGTGCCCATGATCGTTGCTGATAAATACCGCACCCTGGACAACTGCCAACAAAAGGGCAATCATTTTGAGGGTTGCAATATATTACTACAGCTTTGGCTCATGGAACACCTCCAGAAAGGGGAATACCGACAAGAGATCCTATGCAGAGACTGGGATGATCACATCGCCTTCCACCAGCCAAGGCGCATGAATTATGTGCCTAAAATGTTCGCTCAGCCAGTGGATGGGTAGAATTATTTAAAAATCTAAAAGAGGACCAGGTACAATGGATGGTTGAGTGGTTCCCCAAGGATGAATTCATTGTTCGATCCCGAGACGCACTGTTTCTCATACTAATTGGTTTGAGAGGAACTTATCCCTACGTTCCTCTCTGAGCCATGAGGCAGGTCGGAAGAAAGCAAATCATACCGAGCGTCTACAAAATGAGTCACTTCAAGGCTGATTTCCAGGACGATGATAGCCCTCACAGGTGCCAAGCTCAGCACTTGTGGCACTGCAAACTCGTTTTGGGGAGAGAATCTATTGAGCCAGACAGGTATCACGCCGGTTGTGTACCCCACAATTCGAGTTGGTTGGAAGATAATGGCATGGGTCAGCCCGGGTTCGTCCGAGGTCACAGAATTATCGACTGTGCAAGAGAATTCGAGAATGTGAAAGTGAGCACCGGGAAATACAAGAAGCCCATCAGAAGTTGATCGAGGAATGGAAAGATATGGCTGTTAGCGCTAACAAGCGACTAGGGTACTTGGAGCAGGGTCTAGTGGAGCTGGAAGGAAAGTTCATCAAGGGGATTGAAGCCTGTCAAAACGCTGAAGGAAATGTAGGCGGACATTTGGCACAAGCCTATTTACTGCTTGGACTACGCGAGTTGGCGAAGCTGTTCGAGGGAGACAAAGATGCCAAATCTAGGGAAGGTCCTTCTAGGACCAAGTAGTTAGGAGTCTTTTTATTTTTAATGTAATAAGGCCAATGGCCACTAGGGATATTTTACTTTCTGTTATTTAGCGTCGTTTTGGATTAGTCTTATTTTTATCAATAAAATGAGGCATTTAGCATTATAAGTTCTCCAAAACTATTTGTTGCTAGGTCTACCTCGCGCGCAACGAGGCACCCAATTTAGGACACGATTTATGTTCTTGCACTATGTGTTTAAATATTGCAACGTTTTCTCCTCATAATCTTTACTAACTTGTTACCATTTTGTTTTATTCCCCTTCCCCAAAGGTTAGTTCGTGCATTCTGGCACCATCATCATACTCCACAAGATTCAAGGGCCCTCCACCTCCTCCTCTTCCGAGTCCTATCCAGAACAAGAATAAAAGTAAAATGGGAGATCCAAGCACCAGAAAGGAAATTGAAAGAATTGAGATTCCTCAGGGTACCCCAGTTGCTAAGGAAACTGCTGCCCAACTTGAGCAGAAGCTAATGAAGTTCCGAGAAGAACTAGATCAAGTTCGGAACCTGGAAAACCTGTCATTTTCTCTCACCGCTCCTAATGTCAAAACCCAGAATCCCGGACCTCCACAAAATACCCCACAACAACCCACTCATACCCAATACTGTAACACATGCAACACTCCAAACAACAATCCACTGAATACCACAGATGACCATCTCCACTACACTCCTATCTACGTGGATACTGTACCTCACTACACTCAACCAATCTCAAATGCACCTGAGTCTGATGATAAAGACTCCCTTATCAGGAACTTAGCAGCAAAACTCAAGAAGTTGAACAGCCGAGTTCAGGGCGTGGAAAGTAACAAAGGTATCGAGGAGTTGAATTATGAAGACCTTTGCATTCAAGCAGATGTTGAACTTCCGGAGGGGTACAAACCTCGCAAGTTCAAAATTTTTGATGGAACAGGAGATCCCAGAGTCCACTTGAGGACATATTGCGATAAGCTGGTCGAAGTCGGAAAGGATGAGAAGATCCGTATGAAGCTCTTCATGAGAAGTTTGAAGGGGGATACGTTATCCTGGTACATCAGCCAGGACCCCAAGAAATGGACAAGTTGGGTAGGCATGGCATCAGATTTCATAGATAGATTTCGATTCAATACAGAGAATGCATCGGATGTATTCTACATCCAAAATTTGAATAAGAAACGTACCAAAACATTCCGCGAGTATGCTACTCGTTGGAGGTCAGAAGCTGTAGAGGTCAGGCCCGCCCTAAGAGAAGAACAGATGAATAAATTCTTCGTCCAGGCTCAGGATCCCCAATATTATGAGAGGTTGATGTTGATCGAGGGTCAGAAATTCTCGGATATCATCAAACTGGGAGAATAAATCGAAGAAGGCATTAAGAATGGTATGGTTACTAATCTTGAAGCATTACAGGCCACAAGAAAGGCCTTACAGTTTGGTGCACATCCAAGAAGAAGGATGTGAGTGTCGTAACGGTCACACAGGGAGCCAAATCACCACTGAAATACCACACTTACCCATCACCTCCACTTACATATCAGCCTATCCTGAATTACCAAGCACTCGCACCCTCTTATCAAAACTCACCTGCCATTTACCAATCATCTCCACCTCTCACATATCAACCCACCTCACCCAGATACTCTCAACCAGCACCTTTCTACCAAGCTTATAATGCTCAACCCTCTCACTACAATTAACCTTCCACCCGCCAAAATTTCTCTAGACCTAGGCCAAATTTTGACCGCAGACCTCCCAGACAATACACAGCCATCGCTGAACCAATTGACCAGCTGTACGAGAGACTTAAAGCTACTGGTTATGTCACTCCTATCCCAGCCATAACTCCAGAAAATCCTTCCCAGTGGGTCAACCCTAATAAGACTTGTGCGTTCCATTCCGGCATGAAGGGACACACCTTTAACGAGTGCCGCTCATTAAAGAAAAAGATTCAAACCCTGATCGACAATAAGGTCATTGTAGCAAAAGACCCTGCTCCTAATATGCGCATCAATCCTCTACCTGATCACAAAGGTGGAGACATTCACATAATCGAGATCGAAGATGATTGCGACCCCAATGGGTCGATAGGTTTGATTGCTGAGGGGGATGAACCAAAGAAACCAGCGGTTACACTTAACCCAATTGTTGTGCAGAATCAGCCCTCTAGGGACGTTGAAGTAAACATGTCTATACCTCTCGAATTTGAAGCGCCTCCTTCTACAAAGGTGCCCAGGCCAATTGAGGTTGAATTTGAGTTCCAAAAGCACCCGCACCCTTCAAAGTTGCTATGCTACCACAAAGGGTACCTATTCTTGTGACAATGTCAGACATAACACCGTTCCACTCAAATGCCATACCATGGGATTACATGGTCGAAGCTAGGAGGAAAAGGAAGGCTAAGACATGAGAAACAATTGCTGCACAGGGCATGACTAGAACAGGGAGGGTTTACACCCCAGAACACTTAGTTGAGTCTAGTAAGCCAGCCTCTGGATGGACTATTAAAACTTGGCCCGATGATCTTTGGAGGAAAATACAAGCTAAGGAATACTCAGTCGTTGAGTAATTGAACAAAACACCAACACAGATCTCTATCCTAGCTCTTATACAGAGCTCTGACGCACACAAGTATGCCGTGATGAAGATACTGAGTGAAACCTATGTGCCCATCAACATAACTGGAGGTGAAATGGTAAATATTGTAGGGCAAGTGCTGGAGATCCATAAAATCACCTTCTACGAAGATGAGCTACCGCCGGAAGGACTAAGCCATAACAAGGCACTGCACATCACCGTACAATGCGAGGATTATTTCATCACTGGAGTCCTTATCAATGGAGGATACATCCTCAACATCTGTCGGCTGATAACTCTCAGAACCTTGGGAAAGAGGTTGCACGAGATCAAAGATGGGGCTATCAACGTCAAGGCCTTCGAAGGGTCCCAAAGGTCTACTATTGGAGAAATTAGCCTATGCTTACAAATGGGGCCAACATGGTTAGACGTCGATTTTCAACTGATAGACGTCCTGGCCTCCTACAACTTGCTGTTAGGACGACCCTAGATCCATGCCGCTGGAGCCGTAGCATCGACCTTGCATCAGGTAGTGAAGTTCGAATGGAATCACCAGGAGGTGATTATTCATGGCGATGGTAGCAACCCGATATATAGCCGCCAAACCATCCCAATGATTGGAGTCAGAAGGAGAATAGGCAGAGAAACATACCACCACATTGAAAGGGTCAACGCTGTAGTTAAGGATAAATGGTGGGATAACAAGTTTGAAAGTATCCTGAATTGGTGTGGGTACGAGCTTGGAAAGGGACTCCGCAAAAACCTCTGAGGGATCACTAAGCCCATCAAACTAAAGAAGCATGGCACTACTTTCGAGTTAGGGTCCGGTTATACCTGGGAAGAATTCCAGAACTGGTCGCCACCATGGCGCGACCCCTACTATCCACTGGAGCTTCCGATACCTAGCCTGGAGCAGACCTTCCAACTGGCAGATACTGTATATGGGTCAAAGAAAGATGAAGCATTGGAAGCCATGAAGAATCTGTTTTTGGAGGATGATGATATTGACTGTTGTGTTCGTTTCGAGGAGGAAGGGGAGGAAGGCCCTTCCATACAAGCTGTGAACCAAGGAGACAACCTCAACAATTGGTCAATTAGAACCGTCAGGGCCCGGAAGGTTTCGGGGTATCAAGGCTAAACAAAAGCACCATGCATCTCATTTTATTTTTTTACTAGCTGATTTTCTTTCTGCAATGTCTTTAATTTTGAAAAGAGCTCCGATGTTCCAAACAATTATGAATTTAATCAAAGCATTTAAGTTTATCACATATCTTGCTCTTTTTATTTTCTCTATCATTTACTCTATTTTTACACAGCATTACTATTACTTACTTTGACGATGAACCAACTATTGCGACTTGCAACGAAACAACGCAACAAACGGATATAGACTCAAAAGAGGAAAAAATACCAGAAGAGGTCATCAGAGAGGTTGAGAATTTCGAGAATAGACCTAAGTCTAACTTGGACAAAACTGAGGTCATAAATTTGGGAGATACAGAAAATGTCAAAGAAACTCGCATCAGTGTTCACCTGTCACCATCAGAATAGGAAGGATATACGGAGTTTTTAAGGGAATATGAGGACATATTTGCCTGGTCATATGATGACATGACTGGTCTCAGCCGGTCCATTGTAGCTCATAAACTGCCAACAGATCCAGCATGTCCGCCGGTAAAGCAAAAGCTCAGGAAATTCAAGCCCAACATGAGTTTGAAAATCAAAGAAGAGGTTACCAAGCTAGTCAAAGCCAAGGTTCTCAGGATGGTAGAGTATCCGACATGGTTAGCCAACGTCGTGCCACTACCAAAGAAGGATGGGAAAGTTAGAGTTTGAGTCGACTACCGGGATCTTAACTGGGCCAGTCCCAAAGACGACTTCCCCTTGCCAAACATACACATTCTCATCGACAATTGCGCCAAGCATGAGTTGCAATCCTTTATTGACTATTTCGCCAGATATCATCAGATATGGATGGATGAGGAAGATGCAAAGAAAATGG
Organism: Nicotiana glauca; assembly: GCA_026770625.1. Lineage (NCBI taxonomy): Eukaryota > Viridiplantae > Streptophyta > Magnoliopsida > Solanales > Solanaceae > Nicotiana > Nicotiana glauca. The sequence goes on from MU693448.1 coordinate 9,857, forward strand.
CTTTCATCACGCCATGGGGAATGTATTGTTACAAAATGATGCCATTTGGATTGAAGAATGTTGGCGCCACCAATATGAGAGCCATGACTACCATCTTTCACGACATGATACACAAGGAAATTGAAGTGTATATGGACGACGTCATCATCAAATCCAAGAAAGCCACTGGTCATATGGAAGACTTGAGAAAGTTCTTCAATAGACTGAGAAGGTACAATCTGAAATTGAATCCCGCCAAGTGTGCATTCGGGGTTCCTGCCGGGAAATTACTGGGTTTCATCGTGAGTTATCGAAGAATAGAAATCGACCCATCAAAGGTCAAAGCCATTAAGGAATATCCACCGCCAAAAAACAAGAAGGATGTGATGAGTTTCCTGTGGAGGCTTAACTATATCAGCCAATTCATAGCTCAATCCACCGTCATTTGTGGACCCATATTTAAAATACTGAAGAAAGACACTACTACCAAATGGACTGATGATTGTTAGAAAGCCTTTGACAGAATCAAGGAATACCTATCAACGCCGCCAGTCTTGGTTCCGCCGGAGCCAGGAAGGCCGCTATTGCTTTATCTTGCAGTTTTGGATGGAGTATTTGGTTATGTTCTGGGACAACATGATGAAACGGGGAGAAAGGAGCAGGCCATCTACTATCTCAGTAAGAAGTTCACCCCGTACGAAACCTAATATTCTCTATTAGAGGGCACCTGTTGTGCTCTGACTTGGGTAGCTCAAAAATTGAGGCATTATTTATGTGCCTACACTACCTATCTCATATCAAGGATGGACCCGCTGAAGTATATCTTCCAGAAGCCCATGCCCACTGGCAAGCTCGCCAAGTGGCAAATCCTGCTAATTGAATTCGACATTGTTTACGTGATCTAGAAAGCAATCAAGGGTCAAGCCATAGCAGATCACCTTGTCGAGAATCCTATTGGCGGAGAATACGAATCCTAAAAATGCATTTTCTTGATGAAGATGTGTCCTTTATAGGAGAAGATATTGCAGAATCCTATGATGGTTGGAGGTTGTTTTTCGACAGAGCCACAAATTTTAAAGGAGTTGGCATAGGGGCAGTCTTGGTATCAGAAACTGGGCAACATTACCCAGTATCCGCCAAGCTCAGGTTCCCTTGCACAAATTATGTGGCCAAATATGAAGCCTGCATCCTGGGGCTCAAGATGGTCATTGACATGAACATTCAAGAGTTGCTAGTGATCAGGGATTCAGACTTTATCATACATCAGGTTCGAGAGGAGTGGGCAACCAAGAACTCTAAAATTCTCCCCTACTTGCATCACATACAGGAGTTAAGGAAAAGATTCACAAAGACAGAATTTCAGCACGTCACTAGGGTCCAGAACGAGTTCGCTGACGCATTAGCTATTTTATCATCCATGATCCAACATCCAGACACGAATTTCATTGATCACATTCCGGTAACGATTTATGATCAATCGGCCTATTGTGCTCACATTGAGGAAGAAGCAGATGGAAAACCATGGTTCCATGACATCATGGAGTACTTGATAACAAGAGAATATCCAGAACTTGCCAATGCCACTCAGAAGCGCACACTTCAGAGATTATCAAACAACTTATTTCACTGTGGGGTAATCCTGTACATGAGGACTGCCGACCTGGGTCTACTAAGGTGTGTCGAAGCAAAAGAAGCATCCAGACTATTGGACGAAGTGCACGCAGGGACCCGCAGGCCGCACATGAATGGTTTTGTCTTGATAAAGAAGATACTCCGAGCAGGGTATTTTTCGATGACTATGGAAACAGACTGTATCCAGTATGTTCGCAAATGCCATCGCTGTCAGGTACATGCATACATGATAAAGGTGCCTCTAAACGATCTTACTGCAACAAGCTCACCATGGTCATTCGCCGCCTAGGGAATGGATGTTATTGGACCTATCGAGCTTGCTGCATCAAACGGGCACAGGTTCATTCTAGTGGCAGTTTATTATTTCACCAAATGGGTCGAAGCAGCATCATATAGTGCAGTGACTAAGAAAGTTATGGTAGATTTTGTCTGTGACTGCCGATTCAGGATTCCAGAATCAATCATCACTGATAATGGTTCCAATCTTAATAGCGAATTGATGAAAGCCATGTGCGAGTCATTCAAGATCAAACACAAGAATTCTACAACCTACAGGCCTTAGATGAATGGAGTTATAGAGGCAGCCAACAAGAATATCAGAAAAATACTAAGGAAGATGATAGAAAGTCACAAACAATGGCATGAGAAATTATCATTCGCCTTACTGGGATACCGCACCACAGTCCGCACATCGACCGAAGCAACTCCCTACATGCTGGTTTATGGTACAGAGGAGGTCGTCCCCGCCGCAGTAGAAATTCCCTCCTTGAGGATCATACAAGAAGCAGAGTTGGATGACGCAGAATGGTAAAAGGTCGCTACGATCAGTTAGCCCTTATAGATGGGAAAAAGATGAGTGCAGTTTTCCACGGTCAGTTGTATCAGAACAGAATGTCCAGAGCCTTAAACTAAGGAGTTAAGACAAGGAAGTTTACACCGGGGCAGCTGGTGCTGAGGAAAATATTCCCACATCAAGATGAAGCCAATAGGAAATTCTCCCCCAACTGGCAAGGTCCGTACATGGTTCACTGGGTTCTAACCGGAGAAGCCCTCATTCTTGCAGAAATGGACGGAGAAGTCTGGCCGAAGCCAATCAACTCAGATGCAGTAAAACGAGACTATGGATAACCACCTATGATTTCTTTATGATGTAATTTGAACTACGCCTGACCCGATTCCCGTTTAAGAGGGGATACGTAGGCACCCCTATGTGTTCGATCACAATTTAATACAAATTTAATTTCTCCCTGCTATTGGAACTGGGGCAAAATTTTGAGAAGGACCCTCAAAATTCCGAAGTCAGTTCTCAGCCATTTATCGCTAGGAATGCCACCTCAGTAAACTGGGGCAGAATTTTGAGGAGGACCCTCAAAATTTCGAAGTTGATTTTTCAGCCGTTCAGTGCAACCGTAAGAAGTTCCAGCCCAGTAAACTGGGGCAGAATTTTAAGGAGGACCCTCAAAATTCCAAAGCGAGAGGTTGCAATGTCTTGAACTACGTCGCAGTTGTTGGTTCATCTAAAAGAAATTATTTTCTACGTACGTTATATTTACTAAATCATGCATAACCATTGTACGAATTGCTGCTGTTTAGCGATGCTACCCCAATGATACACAATACCAGAAGCCAGGGGAAAATAAACTAACCTCTCCCACTTACAGAACTCACGATTTTTCTTTGGATGTAAGCACTCGACTTGCAATATCGCTAAGCACATTTATGCATGCATACTTTCCCAAGAATGCAACTTCTCAGAATCATCACTTATTCGTAATCGCTATCCGTACACAATATCCACAGCAGTCACTATATCATAATCAGCTATCAGCTAAGAAATCTCACTACTATTCGTCCTTTTACATTCTTACATTCATAAGGCTACCTTTCTGCCTTTCGAGACTAAGCACTGTCTCCATCCTGCATGTTCTTACATTGCATAAGGCTACCTTTCTGCCTTTCAAGACTAAACACTGTCTCCATCTTGCATGTTCTTACATTGCATAAGGCTACCTTTCTGCCTTTCGAGACTAAGCACTGTCTCCATTTGCATTATTTGCATAAGGCTACCTTTCTGCCTTTCGAGACTAAGCACTGTCTCTATCTGCATTTTCTTGCATTGCATAAGGCTACCTTTCTGCCTTTCGAGACTAAGCACTGTCTGCATTTTCTTACATTGCATAAGGCTACCTGCCTGCCTTTCGAGACTAAGAACTGTCTCCATCCTGCATATTTTTGCATTGCATAAGGCTACCTTCCTGCCTTTCGAGACTAAGCACTGTCTCCATCCTGCATTTTCTTGCATTGCATAAGCCTACCTTTCTGCCTTCTGAGTTTAAGCTCTACCTCCACCTGGATGGCTCAAATATCGCCACCTCTATTTGCATCAGCTGAAATACCGCCAGCTTCATCTAAATCTTGCATGGCTAAAACATCGCCAATTTGTTTGTTTAAAGCCCTCGCATCGGCTGAAATATCGTCGTTTATATTTATCCTTCTTTATCGGCTGAAATATCGCCAACTTTATTTAATTGTCGGTATCGGCTGAAATATTGCCAGTTCATAGTTAAATCTCCATCATCATCTATACTTATGCTTCTGTCGGCTAAAACATCGCTATTTATATATTTTTTACATCAACTGAAACATAGCTGCTTTATTTAAATTTCTGTCGGCTGAAACATCGCCATTTACATATTTTTTACATCAGCTGAAACACCGCTGCTTTATTTAAATTTTTGTCGCCTGAAACATCGCCATTTACATTTTTTTTACATCAGCTAAAACATCGCCGCTTTATTTAAATTTCTATCATCTAAAATATTGCCATTTACATTTTCTGCATCGGCCGAAATACCGCCAAATCTTGCATTTTATTGGCCGAAACACCATGCCATGGCCCGAGGACCCCACTTTATATCGTGCACATCATTATTCAAAGGCATCATGGTTCGGAGGCACCATTATCATAGCCCAAGAACATCACTGCATAGCCTGCGAATCCTTATTTTGCGCTTCATGGCCCAGGACATCATGGTCCGAGGATGTCATCCTAACCGTCCGAAGACAACATTCATGGTCCAACTGGAACTTGCATCATGTTTAAGTTTATGCACAATATACGCCTGTATTGCTCACTTGCAGGTACACCGGCTATCAACAGGTTGTCTGAGCAGGAGCGATCTCGCTCCGGTTTCCGCAGCCGATCAGACTTCAAATACCTCTTGCCACCTAAACATCGTGTCCGTCTCTTTCGAACTACATATGGCCTGATTCTTGTAAAACTAGGGATATGTAGGCAGCTCAAAAAATAGAGCTCGGTCAAAAAATCTTTTCAAATCACCGCTTCCGGTCAAAATTGGCCATCATATCTTTACCCGACAACTCTTTCTTCCTTCCGGGGTAAAGAGGGGAAGTTGTTGATACCCAATTTTTCCCAAAGTTTTTTTATACCCAAAATACTTCCAAAATAGCATATATGTGCATATATAAGCACACCTAAGAGTTTGATACTTTTCCAAAATTTTAATGATTTTTTAAACCAATTTATTGCCTATTTTAGTACAATAAAATCCAGTAATTATTTCCAAAATTATCATTTTTGTGAATATCTTATTTTTATTCTCATATTTACACCAAAATATAATTAAGGTGATTTTTGCATATTTTTACAAATTTATTTGGTATTTCTAAAGCTAAATTGCATATAATTGCAATCATATCCTATTTTCGATTAATAGTATTTTATAATTGTAAAATTAGTTCTAGTATTTTTTATTTAATATTTATGAGCTATTAAAGGGTTCATTGCTTTTTATTTTATCCCAAAGTCATTTTCACTATTTTTATAAAATTAAACAAAGGAAAGTTGGCTATTTAAATACTAGCCCCATCTATTTCAATTTATCCTTAAAATTGGGTCCAATCTCAGCCCAAATTTCCAACCCAATTTCGTATAAACCTAACCCATGACCCAATTGCAAATAACCCGACCCAGACCCCATTTCCATCCTGGCCATTGATCTCTGAGATCATCGGCCCACATTCGCCCCTTCCCTTTTTAACCCACACGGCTACCCTAATTCTCTCATTTCTGCTAACTCGCCGCCCTCGATTCCCCGCTCCTCTCTAATTCTATCTAAATACCTAAACCTAACCTAGCCGCCTCCCTCCGGTTACCACCCAAAACCACCTGAATCCATGGATTCCAAAGCCATTGAAGGCCTGTACTTGCCTCCAATGGCTCTTGCATGCCTGCTGTTTGAAGAATCGAGGCCAGAACTCGAAGGTTTTCTCTCAGACCCTCACTAATTCAAGGATCTCGGCCATCTCCGGCCTTGTTCCGATGGCTCTTGGCTTTTTGAGCCTGATCGTGACATTCGCTGGTTTTAGATCGTGACATTTCCAGGCTTTCTTGCTTCTAGGGTTCTTCTGAAACCCTAGCCTTTCGAGGTTCTTCTGATTGCCCTAGATCTGTTCTAGATCTATGTTTATTTTAAGGTTTTCAAATGATTTCTCTAAGTTTCTTTCAAAAGTTTGCTTTCAAACCTTTCATCTTCTCCGACTTAGGGTTTCTCTTATTTTACATTCTCTACTGTTATTCTTATGTGTTTCCTTCTATTGTGTTTTCTTTTACTGTGTTTTGCACGATTTTTCTTTTATTATGTTTTCATGAAGTTTCTGGGGAATACATGTTTAAGGTCTTAGCCCCTTTGTGTTTTCTAAACTTATTGCGTTAGTATTTCTGCCTGGCTTACTTTTTTTTGCTTCTAGACTCGATTAAATTTGGGGTTTCATTCGAGCTTGGAGACCACTTGTTATGTGCTTTGTGTGCTTCTCATCTCCAAACTAGCTTGGTTTCAAAGAAGTTGTTTCATCTTTGTTTCAACTTTATTCCTCCATGTGGTTATGACTTTTTGCTAAAAAAAGAAAACTATAAGACCTTGTTTACTTGACCTCATTGGCATGTTTCTGATACCCCATTCCCCTGTTACTAGATTAGCCTATATGACTATCATGTTTCTCTAGCATTACTGTTTCTCTTTTCCATGATTTAACCTGCGCCCAATGTTGTGCATTCTTTATATACACTGGTTGTCCCTCTAGAATTTTGAGACTGATTTCAGACTTCCTTGTGTAAGCATGATTGATTCTTTCCTTGTTTTATTTGAAAACTCTCTTTAACCTTTCGATTCCCCTATTTCTGACTTGGTTCATTGGTAATTTTGAATCCATGATTCCTTGATTTACTATGTATTAATTGATTTACTTTGTTCTTGCCTTATTTACCTAACTGTGTATTTCAATATTTTCTTTCCTTAATTGCAACCCCTATGTATTTGCCCCTTGTTTGTATGCTATGCACAATATGTTTACTTGATCTCCTTACTTAAATAACTTCTGCCCTTTATCGTTCAAATTTGAATTCCTTAATTAAAAGGATTTTCTACTACTGATTGATTCTAATTGATACATGAGTATTTTCTTACCTTGTTCCCTGCCTGATTTCAAATTATAAATACTTGCTCCTTTCTTAGCACACAGACACGCCCAATACTCGAGTCTTTTTTCTGAAATCACACTCATATGCATAAGTATACTCTTGCTATTTGTACTGTGGCTTGCTATAATATTTATGCTCTCTTTGCTTTCTGAAACTGGTATGTCCTATTTTTAATTCTAACCTCAACTCCAATGTGTTTACTTACCAGTTCTTGTGTCCTTGTTTACTTTGATATCTGAAGTATTTAATCTTTATGCAATGTGCTCACTTCTTGTAATGAATCCCATTCCTATATTCCTTTATGTGTTTTGAGCTATGGTTCAGAAACATGGTAATATATCTGAAGTTATTGTCCATGGATATAAACTGGACCCTTTGGGCCCCAAGCTCTTTCAATTTCCCATCCCCATTACCTTATTATGTGTGCTGTCTAGGCCATGGCTTGACCTTCAATATGTTCTTACTCTCCAATGTTTGGCCAACAGGTTTGGTCAGGGGTGTGCCAGCCTACCTCATGGTTAGGTGTGACCACCAGCCTGCCTTGGCACTCCCTACCCCTCTCTATTACACTTGCACTCATTCTTACAACTTATGTTCTGCCCCTCTCTTGCGAGCCTTGCCTTGGGACCCCTGAGCTCCCTCTGAACTTAGACACTTGAGGGCTGGCCCTTCCACACCGCACCACAACTCATTCTGATTAGCATCTTGGGTGTAAGCACTGCTCGGGGTTCCGGAAACCCCTTGGATCTCTGAAACACCCTAGATAAGAGAAGGCCTTGGAAATCTGGATCTCGGAAAAGGCTCAATCTCATATTATTAGACACTAAGTCTGAATTAGGCTTCTCGAATTCAGTTGATAATTCTTGATGTACTTTTTGTTTCAGTTGTACTCTTCTGGTCTCTAATAATTTGTATAAACTCATGGGCATTTAGTAAAAGGGGAGGGGTTTTACTTTTATGCACTAAGGGTAGGAAATATGCCTATAGGGATTTATTTCTGAATCGTGCAACTTCACACGTAGAAAATATGCCTATAGGGATCTATTTCTGATTCGTGCAACTTCACACGTAGAAAACATGTCTATAGGATTTAACATTTGATCTCTGCAACTAAGCATATAGATACCATGCCTATAGGGATTTGCATTTCTGCATATAATAACGTCAGAAAATATGCCTATAGGGATTTGCATTTTCTGCATATAATAACGTCATTAGGCAAAAAATTAGGCTTAATAATAGAATTGTATATAGATACCATGTCTACAACACTCCTGTTTAAAAGGTCCAAATCAGTTAACGCAGAGAGAGCATGCCTATAGAAGCTTTGAATCTGCGCCGTTTCATTCATTCAGATTAGCATTCACCTTTTGAAAAATAGTATTTACTGAAGCTCGTAAAGTAACAGATCTTTTCTAAACAAATCTGCTTTTTTTGAAACTCATGAAACTCTTTTCCGAGTAATCTGCATGTCCTCTAAAGTTCATTTCTTTTCTGGTAAGCCTTTTCAAGAGCAGTACCTTTTTTTCTAAAACTCCTTTTACTCTGTAACTTTGCTTTATAATCAGTTTATATTTTTAAAATAAGTAATTCTATCCAACACTTAGACAAAGGATTAATTTATCTGTCAAATTAGTTTTAGACAACTGCATTCAGCGAGCCTAAAGCAGACTTCCCGTCTAAAAATATGCGATGAACCAGTCCGCTCGTTGCTTTATTTAATTTAAGACCAAACCAGTACGTGTAAGACATGCTAAACTCTTTGGCTTTATCTGATTCAAGGAGGCATGTTTGAGCCCTACTTGTTTATTTGCTTCCCCCCTTTACTTGCTTTATGTGTTGTGATTGACACCTTAGTATTTTGTCCTTTGAAAACTCGTAAAAGGCCCCAAACCCCTCTCCCTTTAGGACTAGTAGTCCAATTGCCTCCGGGTCTGATAGGATTGGGACAGGTACTAGCATAAAATAAGTAATGAGACATTCCACGCTTTAATACCCTAACGGGGTGGGAAGGGTAGAATATGGATATGATGACCATGCGATAACACCACGTGTATAAGCGGTTACCGGGTGTTGTGCGGGGTGATCCATATTATTTATAAACATAGGACCCCCCCTCCCATTACTTGTTTATTTTATTTCGTAAAACTGCTTTTTTCAAATTTCAACTTCTTTAACTGTTACTTCCAGCAATTATAAAATTTCCCCCTCTTCACTCGTTTATCCTGAATTTTAAAACTACTTTCTATGCAAAATTTCAGCTTCTTTAACTTCGTTTTAGTTTCAAATTATTTGCAACTATTATATGAAAGCCCCCTTGTATTTGTAATTCTTGCTTGTCTACTCATGTTTGCTTGCTTAAAGACACAATTGTAACATGGCCGGGAACCACACTACTGGACCTTCAGGGGTGCCTAACACCTTCCCCTCGAGATAATTTCTAGCCCTTACCCAAACTCTGGTTCTTCATCTCAAATTCTTCCTTAAAGTGTCCTAATGCACTATAATCATTAGGTGGTGACTCTTCAAAATCCAAAAACCAAATTCCCAAATTGGAACAGAGTTGTGTTTTGCAGATGTCGTAAACCTAATTTTCACTTTATAAAAAGAAGGGGGCGTTGACATGCCCAATACTCTGGGAAAAAACCAACATTCAAGACCTCGGATCCATACTGTTGCGCTCCTTATTTCGGGCCGCCCATTGAAATTGATAAACCCGCTAAGGTTGTGGAGCAAGATGAAGTATCTAGAAAATGTGTGATATTTGCAGAAGGGTCTTCGAATGGTGTCGGGGCAAGTCGGAAAAAGCCAAAGTTGGTTGTACTAGGGATGCCAAGCAAGCCTGTTGTAGTCATGAAAAGGTCTACCATTACCCATGTTGCTATTAAATCAATGACTAAGTTGCCAGCGGTTGAGATAAAGGATGTCCCGGGGAACTGCAAACGAGCAATAATGACACACAAAGGAAAAGAAGTGGAGGAAGAATTTGTTGAGGTCGAAAGACCGACTCATTTCGGAGGATGTCTTACCTCCAAAGAAATAAGGAAGGCCAAGCTCTTTAAGGATAGCCAAATGCCAGTGAAGGGACCGGATACTGAGGAAGAGGCTGAATAGTTCTTGAGAAAGATGAAAGTGCAAGACTATTCCATTGTTCAACAATTAAGGAAAACTCTAGCTAATATTTCTCTGTTATCTTTATTGACACATTCGGATGAACACCGCAGGGCCATAATGAAGATTCTGAAAGAGGCACATGTTCTTAATAAGATCACAGTAAATCAATTAGAAAAAGGTTGCTAGAAGGGGTTTTGAAGCAAATACGACTATCGACGCCCCCTTTTTCTCACGAAATCGGGTTTACGATATTTGGGAAGACAACTCTATTCCCGTTTGGGATTTGGGTTTTGGATTTGAAGAGTCTCCACGTAATGATTAAGTGCGTTAGTACACTAAGAGTTTTGAGTTTGAAAACCAGAGTTCGGGTAAGGGCTAGAAATTATATTGAGGGGAAGGTGTTAGGCACCCCTCAAGATCCACTAGTGTGGTTCCCGGCCATGCTATGTTGTGACTTTAATGCAAATAAGTATACAAATAATCTCATACATAAGGGTTGCAAATAGGTACGTAACAAGCATGTTGAAATTAGGGTCTAGATGATCTCACAATTTGTTTGAGGGAGGGTCTAAGTGCAGAAAATTCAACAAGACATGAATAAACAGAAAATTTAGAAGAAAGGAAACAGTGCAGTAAAATTAAAGAGGAATTTTAGGAAGCTGAAGCAAAGACAAAATTTTATTGATATTAACAAAGTCACATAAAGGAAAGGGGTCCTAGTTTTTTAGGACATATGGATCATCCACACAACATCGGTAGCCAATCGTACGCATGGAGTTATCGTGTGATCATCATCTCCATGTCTAGCCTTCCCACCTTGTTAAGGTATTAAGCGCGGAATGGTATCGTTAACTACTGCATGTTATTACCCGTCCCCCCTATCAGTCCCGTAGGCGTTTAGGACTACTAGTCCTAAAAGGGAGGGAGCTTGGCTTTTCAGGGGTTTTAAAAGGATAAAATACTAGGGTGACAACCAAAACACATAAAGCAGTTAATGGGGAAATAATAGCAATTAAAGGCTCAAATAGGCCTCCTCACTTAAAGAAACAAATTGTTTAGCATGTGTTACACATACTGATTATGTCCTTGATTAAAATTAATGTAGGAAGAATTGATTTACCACATATTTCATTGATAGGGGGTCCAAATTAGTCCTTCTTAGATATAGTTGTCGAAAACTGACAGTTGATTAATTAACCAACTATTTGCCTGTGTTAAACGGGACCTATAGGCATGATATCTATTAATATGCAGAGCTTCATCATCGATTTATTGGCATGGTATTTTTACGAAGTGCAGAAAAAACCTATGAGCATGGTATCTATATGAAAATGTAGAATTTTTGAAAGTAAATTCCTAAAGACATGGTATCTATGTGAGTGCAGAAAGTGATAACCTATGAACATGGTATTTACGTGAAAATGCAGAATTTTTTAAAGTAAATTCCTAAAGACGTGGTATTTATGTGAGATGCAGAAAGTGATAACCTATGAACATGATTTCTATGTGGAAATGCAGAATTTTGAAAGTAAATTCCTAAAGACGTGATTTCTATGTGAAAATGCAGAATTTGAAAGAGTAAACATCCTATAGAGATGGTATCTACCCTTTGGCATGCATTCAATCCCATCCCTTTTCACTATACACCCTCATAGTTATTACAAAGTTTATTACAGACTAAATGAATCAGAAGAAATAATAAAATTACATCAGTGATTACATCTACATCTAATCAGCCTAATCCGGACTCAAAGTCTAATAATATGAGATAAACCAACTTCCAGGATCGGATTTTCAAAGCCTTTCTCTTATTTGGGATGTGTCAAAGTTCCAAGGAATTTCAAGAGTTCCAGGCAATGCTTACACCCCAAATATCATTGAAGAATCAGATTACGTGCAGTGCGGAAGGGCCAGCCCTCAATTGTCCAAGCTTAGAGGGAACTCAAGGTCCCAAGCCAAGGCTCATAAGAGGGGGCAGAACTTAGAGACTAGGAGTAAGTGTAAGTGCAATGAAAAGGAATTAAGGGGGAGCCAGGGCGGGCTGGTGATCATGCCTAGCAACTGGGCTGCTGGCACACCCTGACCAGCTTGTCAGCCTTAGAATTGGGGAGTTAAGATCTTATTGAAGGTCAGGTTCAGCCCTGGACAGCAACTGGGATGCTGCCATGCCATACCTTAACTCAGCACACATAGGGGAATGGGGGTATATGAGCAATTGTTTATACTAGCAAGAAGAAACAAAGAAAGAACAGGCAAAGCACATAGATACTTTAAAGTTAACTTTGCAGAGAATTTAAGGAATTAATGGATGGAGAGACTGTAAATAAACACATTGGAGAGATACTGATATTAATTTTAGAGCATACCAGTTCAAAGAAGCAAGCAGGGAGAAACAGTAGACTTATGAAAGCCAAAGTGCAATCAAGAAGCAGGAGTATAGGTTTAGAAGAGAGCTGTGATTTCTGTATGCTTAATCGGGTGTCCCATTTTAAAAAAGTTATGTCATGTATTTACAATGCAGAAATGAAGCAGAAATAGGTAAGAAAATAGTTTGAAAATCAATCACATAAGGGTTTCCTTTAATTAAGGGATTCTGATTTCAAACGGGCAAGGTAAATAAGGAAAGGAGTTAATTAAACACTTTCTAAAGTAATGCAAGAAGGGTAAATAATTAATAGTTATTTAAGGAAAGGGATTTTACAGTACACGCTCATGCAAATTAAGGAAAGGAAATCAATTGACAGCCAAGCAATCAAGGGTCGAAAATTTGTGTGAATGAACCAAGTCAGAAAAAGGTAAAGGGAGGCTATACTTAAGGATCAATAGCAATCTATTAACTCCCCCAAAAAAGGATTCTGATTCAAACACTAGTTTGAAAAGTTTTCGAAGAAAAATTTTAACCCACATATAAAAAGGATTGTTATGGTAATCAAAAGAATTCATACTCAAAAGGATTCAAACTTAGTATATGGATCCAAAGTGAGTTTGAGAGAGTCTAGGGCTCAAATTGAACCCTAGTCCAGACACACAAGATCAAACTCGCCAAAAACCCACAAATCCTAGGGTTCTCGACTTGAACTAAATGCAAAGAAGAGAGGCAAGAAGATACATTAGAAAGTTCAACGAAAATAATGTAAGGGAATTAATTCGAAACACAAAGAGAGACAATAGAGGAAAATATGCTTAAGCAGGCATAGTAAGAACACTTAATGAACATGGTTAGAAAATACAGTAGGCAATTATATCAAGGCATAGTGGAAGGCAAGTAGCAGAACATAGAATAGAAATATGGTATAGAAACATAGCCTGGAAATACGGTAGAAAGAAGAACAAAATACAGAAAATATAGTAGAAGAACATGTATAAAAGAAAATATAACAACATAAAACATACACAAGAAAGGGAGAAGAAAAGTCGGAAAACACTGAAGCATTTTTCAGAAAACCCTAAATCAAAAGAGGTGACTTCGAAAGTAAGATCTTTTTTAAAGAAAAGTTGGGGAAACCTCTTAAAAACTCAAAGTAAGGCATGAATACACACAAATCTGAAAAGAATTGGAGAAGAACCTCTATAGCTAGGGTTTCAGATGAACCATAGAATGAGAAAGGCTTCGAAAATGTCCGATCTAAGTCGGATAGGACTGGAAACCGGCTCAAAAGGATAAGATGTGTCGGAGCCAGGCCGGAGATGGCTAGAAACCTCAAGTCGGCGGGGGTTTGGGTGGAGACATTTTAGGTCTAGCCTCAAACCTTCAAATACCAGGCACATAAGAGCGATAAGAGGTGAGTATGAGAGCTTCATGGCCGGAGAAGCCATGGAAACCGACGAGAATTGCAGGGATTAGGGTTAGCTTCGGTGGCGGCGACTATGGTTTGTAGAGAGAATGGGAGAGGAAGGGGATTCAAGGGCGGCGGGTAGAGGGAAATGAATTAGGGTTGGGGGTATTTGGTGAATTAAAAAGGAAAGGTTGAATTGGAGCTGTTGATCTTCTAGATCAACGACTGTGATTAAAAAGGGGGTCCGGTCGGGTAATTTAATTGGGTCAGGGGTTGGGTTGTTCTTGGGCTGGTCAAGATTGGGTCAATTGGGGGCTTTAATATGGCTATAATTGAAATGCAAATGGGCTATACTTTAAATAGCCAATTTTCCCCTTTTAATTTAATTAAAATAGTTAAAATAATTTTAAAAACAAATTAAAAGAACTGAATTGATTAGTAATATATAAACATTAATCTAATAACACTAGAAGCAATTTTATAACTGTAAGATGTTATTAATCGCAATATAGGCCATGATTGCAATTTTATGCAAGTTTAGCTTAAAGTATCAAATATATTTATAAAAAATGTGCAAAAATTACCTTAACTATATTGTGATGTAAATATGAGGATGGAAATAAATTACTCAACAAATGATAGCTTTGGGAATAATTATTGGATTTTGTACTGTTAACAAATAATAAAATGATTTTTAAAAGCTTTAAAAATTAGAAAAAATGTCAAAATTCATGGGCATACTTATATATGCATGTACATACTATTTTGAGAATATTTTGAGTATAAAAAAAATAGATAGGGAAAAAAATTGGGTATCAACAGCTGCCCCTCTTTACTCGAGACGGATGAAAGATTTGTCGGGTAAAGATATGATGACCAATTTTGACCGAGAGAAAAGACTTGCAAAGGTTTTGACTGAGCTCTGGTTCCTGAGCTGCCTACATATCCCTGGTCTTACAGGAATTAGGTCATATGTAGTTCAGGATACATCGACATAATATGCCGATAGAGGTTTTGAAAAGGACGGACGTAATATTTAGGTTTGGAAGGATGGTCAGGGACTGATGGGCTGCGGGAACTGAAGCGAGATCGCTCCCACTGTAATGGCCGTTGCCAGCTGTTGTAGCTTCAAATGAGTAATACAAGCATATCGTGCAGAATCTAAAAGTGATGCAAGTTCCTATTGGACCATGAATGTTGTCTTTAGACGGTTAGGATGACGTCCTCAGACCATGACGTCTTGGGCCATGAAGCGCATAAGAAAGGATTTGTAGGCTATGAAATGACGTTCTCAGGCGATGACAATGGCACCTCCGAACCATGATGCCTTTGAATAATGATGTGCAGAATATAAAGCGGGGTCCTCAAGCCATGGCATGGCGTTCTTGATCTATGAAAATGGTGCCTCCGAACAATGACGCCCTTCGATAGTTTGGTGGTATTTCAGCCCATGAAATGCAGGATTTGGCAGTATTTCAACCAATGAAATGCAGGATTTGGCGGTATTCAGCCGATGTAAATCATAAGTATAGATGGCGATATTTAAGCCGACAAAGATTCAAATGTAAACTGGCGATCTTTCAGTCGATATACAGAATTGAATAAAGTTGGTTATATTTCAGCCGATATAAAGCATAAATACAAATGGCGATATTTTGGCTGACAGGGATTTAAATGTAAACTGGCGCTCTTTCAGCCGATGTAAAACATAAATATAAATGGTGATATTTCAGCCGATATGAGGGATTTAAACAAAATTGGCGATGTTTCAACCATGCAAGATTTAAATAAAGCTGGCGGTATTTCAGCAGATGCAAATAAGAGGTGGCGATATTTCAGCCATGCAGGATGAAGACAGTGCTTAGTCTTGAAAGGAAGAAAAGTAGCCTTATGTAATGTAAGGAAATGCAGAATAGAGACAATGCTTAGTCTGGGAAGGTAGAAAAGTAGCCTTATGCAGTGCAAGGAAATGTAGGATGGAGACAGTGGTTAGTCTTGGAAGGCAGAAAAGTAGCCTTATGCAATGCAAGGAAATGCAGGATGGAGACAGTGCTTAGTCTCGGAAGGCAGAAAAGTAGCCTTATGCAATGCAAGGAAATGCAGGATGGAGGCAATGCTTAGTCTTGGAAGGTAGAAAAGTAGCCTTATGCGATGCAGGAAATAAAGCTGAAGAGTAACTAAATACCTTAGCTGATAGTTGATAATTGATTGTGTCATTGTGGCTGCTGGGGGATGTCATTTGCGGATAGCACTTGTTAATAGGCGATGATTCTGAGAGTTGTATTCTTGAAAAATATGAGTACGTAACCGTATCTGATATTTTGGGGTGCTTGCATACAAAGAAAATTGTGAGTTTTGTAGAGGGGGAGGGTTAGTTCATCTTCCCGTGGACCTCGCTTGTCCTACTCGACCCTTGCTTTCAATAGGGTAGCGTCGCTAAACAAAGCAATTTTGATAGTAGCCATGTATGATTTAGTAGAAAATATAAGGTAAGTACATAATTTAAGAAATGATTTTTTAGATGAACCGACGATTGCGACGTGGTTCAAGATATCGCGACCTCTTCTGCTCCAGAATTTTGAGGGTCCTCCTAAAAATTCTATCCCAGTTTACTAGGCTGGTGCTTCTGACGGCTGCGCGCGATGAATGGCTGAAAGTCAACTTCGGAATTTTGAGGGTCCTCCTCTAAATTCTACCTCAGTTTCCAATATTGGGGGAAATGAAGATTTTATTAAATTGTGATCGAACCCATAGGGCTGCCTACGTATCCCCTCTTAAACGGGAATCAGGTCAGGCGTAGTTGAAATTACATCTTATAGGAAAGCATAAAGATTACACATAGTAATGCTTGACTGCATCTGAATTGATTGGCTTTGGCCAGACTTCTCCATCGATTTTTGTAAGTATGAGGGACCCTCCAGTTAGGACCCTATGAACCATGTACGGGCCTTGCTAGTTAGGGGAGAACTTTCCTTCGGCCTCACCCTGATGCGGGAATATCTTTTTTAGCACCAGCTTCCCCGGTGTGAATTGTTTCGGTTTGACCCTTTTGCTGAAGGCTCTGGACATCCTGTTCTGATACAATTAACCATGACAAACTGCATTCAGTTTTTTTCGGTCTATAAGGGCTAACTGTTCATATCGACTTTTTACCCAGTCTGCATCTTCAAGTTCCGCTTCCTGTATAATTCTTAGGGAGGAAATCTCTACCTCAGCTAGGATGACTGCCTTGGTACCGTAAACCAGCATATAGGGAGTTGCCCCTGTCGATGTGCGGACTGTGCTACGGTAAGCTAATAGAGCAAATGATATCTTTTAGTCACAATGATTGTGTTTTTCTATCATTTTCCTTAGTATTTTTTTGATGTGCTTATTGGCCGCTTCTACAGCTCCATTCATCTGAGGTCTGTAGGTTGTATAATTTATGTGCTTAATCTTGAACGTCTCACACATTGCTTTCATCAGAACACTGTTGAAATTTGAACCATTATCAGTAATGATCGTCTCTAGGACGCCGAACCGGCAAATGATGCGGTCGTGGACAAAGTCTGCCACAACATTCTTGGTTAATGCCTTATATGATGCTGCTTCAACCCATTTGGTGAAATAATCAATTTCCACTAGAATGAACCTGTCCCTTGATGTGGCAGGCTCGATAGGTCTAATGACATCCATCCCCCAAGTGGCGAACGACCATGGTGAGCTTGTTGCATTGAGCTCGTTAGGAGGTACCCTTATCATGTATGCATGAATTGGGCAACGATGGAATTTCCGAACATACTGATGCAGTCCGTTTCCATAGTCATCCAGAAATAACCGGCCCGGAATATTTTCTTGGCTAAGACAAAAATATTCATATGCAGACGACAGGTCCTTGCATGAACTTTTTTCCAACAACCTGGATGCTTCCTTTGCTTCGACACATCTTAGTAGTCCCAAATGGGGAGTCCTTATATACAGGATTCCTCCGTTGTGAAAGAAGTGATTGGATAACCTCCGTAGTGTGCACTTTTGAGTAGTGTTTGCAAGTTCTGGATACTCTCCTGTCGGCAGATACTTCTTAATGTCATGAAACCATGGTTTTCCATATGCTTCTTCCTCGACATGAGCACAATAAGCGAGTTGATCCTGGATTTTTACCGGGAGAGGATCAATGAAGTTCTTATCTTGATGCTGGATCAGGGATGATAGAGTGGCCAATGTATCAGCGAACTCATTTTGGAATCTGGGGACATACCGGAATTCTGTCTTTGTAAACCTCTTCCTCAACTCTTGTACATGATGCAAGGATGGCAGTTTCTTGGAGTTCTTGGTTGCCCACTCTTCTCGGATCTGATGTATGAGCAAGTCGAAATCCCCGATCAGTAGTAACTCTTGAATGTTCATATCAATGGCCAGCTTGAGCCCCAAGATGTAGGCTTCGTACTCGTCCATGTTTTTGGTGCACGGGAACCTGCGTTTGGCGGACACCGGGTAATGCTAACCTGTTTCTGATACTAGAACTGCTCCTATGCCAACTTTTTTAAAGTTTGCTGCTCCGTCGAAAAACATTCTCCAGCTATCATAGGATTCTGCAATGTCTTCTCCTATGAAAGAGACCTCCTCATCGTGAAAATACACCTTTAAAGGCTCGTATTCTTCACCTACGGGATTTTCAGCAAGATGATCGGCTAGTGCTTGTCCTTTGATCGCTTTCTGGGTTACGTAGACAATATCAAATTCACTCAGTAAGATTTGCCATTTGGCTAGCTTGACCACGGGCATGGTCTTCTGAAAGATGTACTTTAGCGGATCCATCCTTGATATGAGATAAGTAGTATAGGCACAGAAGTAATGCCTCAACTTCTGAACTACCCAAGTTAGAGCACAACACGTGCATTATAGCAGGGAATACAAGGCCTCATACGGGGTGAACTTCTTG
Organism: Nicotiana glauca; assembly: GCA_026770625.1. NCBI lineage: Eukaryota > Viridiplantae > Streptophyta > Magnoliopsida > Solanales > Solanaceae > Nicotiana > Nicotiana glauca. Next base: position 28,779 of record MU693448.1, read on the forward strand.
CTGAGATAGTAGATGAACAACTCCTTTCTCCTTGTTTCATCATGTTGTCCCAAAACACAGCCGAATGCCCCATCCAGTACTGCAAGGTAGAGCAATAGCGGTCTATCCGGTTCGGGCAGAATTAGGACTGGCGGCGTTGACAGGTATTCCTCGATTTTGTTGAAGGATTTCTGACTATCATCAGTCCATTTAGTGGTGGCGTCCTTCTTTAACATCTTAAAGTGGTTCACAAATGACAGTGGACTGGGCTATGAATCGGCTGATGTAGTTGAGACTCCCTAGGAAACTCATAACCTCCTTATTGCTCTTTGGCGGTGGTAGTTCCTGAATAGCCTTAACCTTTGACGGATCTAGTTCTATTCCTCATTGACTTACGATGAACCCAAGCAGTTTTCCGGCAAGAACCCCGAATGCACATTTGGCGGGATTCGGTTTTAAGTTGTACCTTCTTAATCTATTGAGGAACGTCCTTAAATCTTCCATGTGGTCAGTGGCTTTCTTGGATTTGATGATGACATCATCTAGATATACCTCGATCTCTTTGTGTATCATGTCATGGAAAATAGTAGTCATGGCCCTCATGTAGGTTGCCCCAGAATTCTTTAATCCAAACGACATCATATTGTAATAATACATTCCCCACAGCGTAATGAAAGCCATTTTCTCCGCGTCTTCCTCATCCATCCATATCTAATGGTATCCAACAAAACAATCGATGAATGACTGTAGCTTGTGCTTGGCGCAGTTGTCAATCATGATGTGTATGTTCGCTAGGGGGAAGTCGTCTTTTGGACTGGCCCGGTTGAGGTCCCGGTAGTCGACACAGACTCTGACCTTCCCATCCTTATTTTGCACTAGCACAATGTTGGCTAACCATGTTGGATATTCCACAACCCTGAGGACCTTGGCTTTGACTTGTTTGGTGACTTCTTCCTTGATCTTCAAACTCATGTCAGACTTGAACTTTCTGAGCTTCTGCTTTACCGACAGACATGTTGGATCTGTTGGCAGTTTGTGAGCTATGGTAGATGTACTGAGACCGGTCATATCATCATACGACCAGGCAAATACGTCCTCATATTCTTTTAAGAACTCCGTATACTCTTCCTTTTCTGACGGTGACCAGTGAACACTGATGCGTGTTTCCTTGACATTCTCTGTATCCTCGAGGTTGACAACCCCAGTTTCATCCACGTTAGACTTAGGTATATTATCAAAGTCCTCAACCTCTTTAACGACCTCTTCTGGTATCTCATCCTCTTTTGAGTCTATATCCGTTTGTTGCGTTATCTCGTCGCATGTCACATTAGTCGGTTCATCAAGATAAGTAATAGTAATGCTATTTAAAATAAAGTAAATGACAGAGAAAAATAATAAGAGAGAGACTTATAAGAAACTAAAATACTTTAATAAATTCCAAAATTGTTTTGAACATCAGAGATTTTTTCAAAATTTAAAGATAATACTGAAGGGAAATCAGCTAGCGAAAAAGTAAAAGATAATGCATAGTGCTTTGTTCAGCCTTGCTACCCCGAAGCTTTCCGGTCCTTGGTGGTTTTGATGGACCAATTGTTGAGGTGCGCTCCTCGGCTCACAGCCTGTATGGAAGGGCCTTCCTCCCCTTCCTCCTCGAGAATGGCATGACAATCCATATCGTCGTCTTTCAAGAATAGATTCTTCATTGCTGCCAATGTTTCATCTTCCTCTGACCAATATATGGTGTTTGCTGGCTCAAAAGTCTGCTCTAGGCGGGGTATTGGGTGCTCCAGTGGATAGTAAGGGTCGGGCCATAGTGGCGACCAGTTCCTGAATTCTTTCCAAGTATATCCATACCCTAACCTGAAAGTGGTGCCATGTTTCTTCAGCTTGATAGGCTTGGTAATTCCCTAGAGGTTCTTCCCGAGCCCTTTGCCAGGTTCACACCCGCTCCAATTCAGTATACTTTCTAGCTTGTTATCCCACCACTTATCTTTGTCCACGGCATTGACTCGCTCAATTTGGTGGTAGGTTTCTCCTCCTAGTTTCCTTCTTCCTTCAATTGCTGGGATGGTTTGGCGACTGTATATGGGGTTACTCCCATCGCCATGAATAATCACCTCATAGTGATTCCACTCGAACTTCACTGCCTGGTGTAGGGTTGATCCTACAGCTCCAGCAGTATGGATCCAAGGTCGTCCAATTAGTAAGTTATAGGATGCTGGGATGTCTATTACTTGAAAATCAACATCGAACCAAGTTGGTCCCATTTGCAGACATAAAGCGATCTCCCCAGTAGTGGACCTTTGGGAACCATCAAAAGCTTTGATGTTGATAGACCCATCCTTGATTTCATGTAGACTCTTCCCCAGTGTTCTGAGGGTCATCAATGGACAAATGTTTATGCTGGACCCTCCATCAATCAATTATGCTGGACCCTCCATCAATCAAACTCCTGGTGATGAAATAGTCTTCGCATTGCACAGTGATGTGTAATGCTTTGTTGTTGCTTAAACCTTCAGGGGCAAACACATCCTCGTGGAAAGTGATTTTATGACTCTCTTATATCTATCCGACCATGTTCGCCATCTCTCCTTCAGTTATATTGCTGGGTACGCATGCCTCGCTCAGTATCTTCATCAGGGCATTCTTATATGTCTCGGAGCTCTGCAGTAGAGGTAGAATGGAGATCTGCGCTGGTGTTTTATTTAGTTGATCAACAACTGAGTATTCTTTTGCCTGTATCTTCTGCCAGAGATCATCAGGCCCAGTTTCAATAGGCCGTCCAGAGGCCTGCTTACTTGATTCAACTAAGTGCTCCGGAGTATAGATTCTGCCGGTCCTGGTCATACCCTGCGCTACAATTGCTTCTCCATACCTAGTTTTTCCCTTCCTTCTTGCCTCGGCAGTGTAATCACAAGGAATGGTCTGTGTATGGAAAGATGTTACAGCTGACATTGCTACAGGAATGGGCACTCTCTTCTTGGGAGGCAACACAACAACGTCGAATGGTGCAGGTGCTTTTGGAGACCCAAACTCCACCTCAATTGGTTCTGCAGTCTTTATGGATGAAGGTGATTCAAACTCGATAGGCACGTACATGTTTACTTCAGTAGAGGGCTGGATTTGGACTACGATTAGATTTAGTGTGACTGTTGGTTTCTTGGGCTCGTCACCTTCGGCAATTAATCCAATTGACCCTTTGGGTTCCCAATCATCTTCTACTTCGATCATATTCACACCTATACCTTTATGATCAGGCAAGGGATTTTTGCGAACGTTAGGAGTAGGCTCCTTTGCCACAATGATTTTGTTGTCAATTAGAGCTTGGATTTTGTCTTTCAGAGATCGGCACTCATCAATGGCATGCCCTTTCATGCCGGAATGGTATGCACAGGTTTTGTTTGGATTGACCCATTGAGAAGGATTTTCAGGAGTTATGACAGGGATTGGGGTGACGTGACCGGCTGCTTTGAGTCTTTCATATAGTTGGTCGATTGGCTTGGCGATGGCAGTGTATTGCTAGGGACGTCTACGATCGAAGTTAGGGCGTGGCCTGGGGAAGTTTTGGCGGGCAGGAGGTGATTGGTAGTGAGCATTATAGGCTTGGTAGACGGGTGCAAGTTGGGAATATCTTGGTGAGGTAGGTTGATATGTGGGGGATGAAGATGATTGGTAAGCAGGTGATGGAATTTGGTAGGATGGTGGAGGTGCTTGGTAATTAGGGATAGTTTGATATGTGAGATAAGGTACCGGTTAGGCTTGGTATTTTACTAGGGACTTGGTTCTCTGTGCAACCATTACAGCACTCACATCCTTTTTCTTGGACGTGCCACCAGATTATAGTTCTTTGTTGGTAGCCTGTAATGCCTCAAAATTAGTGACCATACCGCTTTTAGTGCCTTCCTCAATTCTTTCTCCTAGCTTGATGATGTTAGAGAATTTCTGGCCATCTATCAGCATTAACATCTCATAATACTGTGGATCCTGAGTTCAGACAAAAAATCTGTTCATCTGTTCTTCTTCTAAGGCTGGCCTGACCTTAGCAGCCTCGGATCTCCATCGAGTAGCATACTTGCGGAATGTCTTAGCAGGCTTTTTTTTTCAGATTCTTGATGTAGAAGACGTCTGGCGCATTTTCTGTATTGAATCTGAACCTGTCCACGAAATTGGACGCCATTCCTACCCAGCTTGTCCACTTCTTGGGTTCTTGGCTGATGTACCAAGATAGCGTATCGCCTTTCAAACTTCTCATGAAGAGCTTCATGTGAATCTTTTCATCTCTTCCTTCGCCGACTAGCTTATCACAGTATGTCATTAAGTGGATCTAGGATCCCTGAGCCGTGAAACATCTCAAACTTAGGAGGTTTGTACCCCTAGGGAAGTTAGACGTCTGGCTGAATGCAAAGATCCTCATAATTTAGCCCTTCAATACCTTTGTTTCCTTTAACACTCTAGACTCGGCTAGTTAGTATCTTGAGCTCGGCAACCAGGTTCTTGATGAGAAAGTCTTTGTCATCAGACTCCGGTGTGTTTGTAATGGGCTGAGTGTATTGTGGTAGGGTTTCCACATAGATGGGAGTGTGGTGGGGATGATCATTTGGTGGTTCAGGGATGAGGAGTGGAGTGTTGTTGTGACATGTGTTGCAATTTTGATGAGTAGCGGGTTGTTTCTGCGGCTTCGGGAAGTTCTGTGGAGGTATGTGGTTTTGAGCATTGGGAAAGTGCACGTCTAGAGTAGTGAGGGAGAATGAAAAGCTCTCCATGTTCCAAACTTGTTCGAGTTCTTCTTCAAATTTTAGTAATTTCTATTCGAGTTGGGCGACACTTTCTATGGACACCTGAATACCCTGAGGTACCTTTACCCTTTCAACCGAGTTCTCTTTCCTAACGTTGTTCAAATCTTCCATTTTTGCTTTGCTCTTGTTTTTTGTAGGACTTGGAGGAGGAGGGGGAGGTAGAGGGCCCATTAGATCTTGTGGAGTAGGATGATGATTCCAGAGTGCATGAACTAACCTTTTGGGG